>OU342733.1:123473576-123579182 GCA_910589765.1 Avena atlantica
CACTTCTTTCGAGAGAAACTCCTTCTCAAGAAAGGAACCGTTTCTTTGCGACAAACACTTTGCCTTCGGTTCTGTGATAGAAGGTATACCCAATAGTTTCCTTAGGGTATCCTATGAAGACCGCATTTCTCCGTTTTGGTTCGATCTTGTCCGGCGGCAACTTCTAGACGTAAGCTTCGCATCCCCAAACTTTAAGAAACGACAACTTAGGTTTAGCACCAACCACAGTTCATACGGTGTCGTCTCAACGGATTTAGATGGAGCCCTATTTAAAGTGAATGCAGCGGTTTTCTAATGCATACCCCAAAATGAAACGGCAAATCAGTAAGAGAAATCATCGATCGGACCATATCTAATAGGGTTCGATTCTGGCGTTCATACACACCATTGCGCTGTGGTGTTCCGGGTGGCGTGAGTGTGAAACAATTCGCTTGCTTTAAGATGCGTGAGAAAATCATAACTCAAATATTCGCCCCCACGATCGGATCGTAGAAACTTAATCTTTCTGTTACGATGGTTCTCCACTCATTCTGAAATTCTTTGAACTTTTCAAACGTTTCAGATTTATGTTTCATTAAATAGATATACCCATATCTACTTAAGTCATCGGTAAAAGTGAGGAAATAGCGATATCCACCGCGCGTCGAAACACTCATCGGTCCGCATACATCGGTATGTATGATTTCCACAGTCCGTTGCTCGCTCCATCATACCGGAGAACGGGGTTTTGATCATCTTGCCCATGAGGCATGGTTCGCATGTGTCAAATGATTCAAAATCAACAGACTCCAAAAGTCCATCAGAATGGATTTCTTCATGCGCTTTACTCCAATATGACCTAGACGACAGTGCCACAAATAAGTAGTATTATCACTATCTACTTTGCATCTCTTAGCCTCAATGTTATGGATGTGTGTTTCATCCCTTTCGAGATTAGAAGAAATAAACCATTCACAAGAGGTGCATGACCATAAAAGATGTTACTCATATAAATAGAACAACCATTATTCTCCGATTTAAATGAATAACCGTCTTGCAATAAACACGATCCGAAATGATGTTCATGCTCAACGCAGGCACATAATAACATTTATTTAGGTTTAAAACTAATCCCGAAGGTAAAACTAAGGAGAGCGTGCCGACGGCCATCACATCAACTCTTGATCCGTTGCCAACGCGCATCGTCACCTCATCCCTCGCAAGCCGCCGTCTATTCCGTAGCTCCTGTTTCGAGTTACAAATATTAGCAACTGAACCGGTATCAAATACCCAGGCACTACAACGAGGGCTAGTAAGGAAAACATCAATAACATGTATATCAAATATACCTTTGATGGTGCCAGCCTTCTTGTCCGCTAAGTACTTCGGACAGTTGCGCTTCCAGTGACCCTTGTCCTTGCAATAGAAGCACTCAGTGTCCGGCTTGGGACCAGACCTGAGCTTCTTCTCAGCAGGGGCATTGCGCTTGCCGCCGCCCTTCTTGAAGGGCTTCTTTGCTCCCTTACCTTTCTTAAAGGAGGGCTTGTTGACCATCAACACATGATTATCCTTCTTGATGTCCACTTCCGCAGCCTTCAGCTTTGCGAAGAGCTCGGGTGATCGTATCAGTGGAACCAATCTGATTATGAGTCACTACAAAACTTTTGTAGCTGGGAGGGAGTGATTGCAGAACCCTGTCAATCTTGAGCTCCTCTGGAATCGTGCATTCCAGTTGCTCAAGGCGTTGAGTGTAGCCCGACATCTTTATGGCGTGCTCACTAACGGAACTCCCTTCCTCCATCTTGCAGTTAAAGAACTTCTCAGAGATCTCATATCTCTCAGAACGGGCTTGAGTCTGAAACATGGTTTTCACCTCCTCGAGAATCTCAAAGGGCCCGGGATAGGTTTCAAACGATTTTGAAGCTCCGGTTCCATAGCAAACAACATGGTGCTCTTAATCACACCATAATCATCTTTGCACGACTGATAGACAGCTTTCTCATCAGCCGGCGCAGTTGCAGCAGGGGGTTACCTATGCTTTCTCAAGGACATAGTCCCTTTTGTCCGCCAGACAGAATGATTCTTAGATTGCAGACCAGTTGGTGAAGTTAGACCCATTGTTTCTAAGCTTTTCTTTCTCAGCAAAAACGTTGAAGTTGAAGTTGGACTTGGCCATTGGATCTACAGTATTTGCAAGTACAATTTAGACTATGTTCATGATAAATAGTTCACTTAATCAAATTACTAGATGAACTCCCACTAAATTCAATCCCTCAAGTGGTTTAGTGAACACGATCCAAATTCACCACACCTAATCCGATCATCACGAGAAGAGATGTGGTTTCAATGGTGTACAACGAAGTGTCGATCATATCATTCATATGACTCATGCTTAACCTTTCGGTTCTTGTGTTCCGAGGCCATGTCTGTACATGCTAGGCTCGTCAAGTTAGACCCAAGTATTTCCGCGTGTGCAAAACTGGCTTGCACCCATTGTATGTGAGCGTAGAGTCTATAGCACCCGATCATCACGTGATGCTTGGACACGACGAACTTTCGCAACGGTGCATACTTGGGGAGAAAACACAGTTTTTATCTTGATCTTTAAGTGAGGAATCATCTTATAATGCTACCGTCGTGATCTAAGCATGATAAGATACATAAAAGGATAAACATCACATGCATATAACTTTATGTGACATGGAATAGCCAATCTTCGCGCAATGATCTCCATCTTGTGTGTTCCGGCATGATCTCCATCACTCCACCATGATTGCCTCCACCACGAATAGCAACTACAACTATTGCTAACTACTTAGAGATAAAGTAAAGCTATTACATGGCGTATAAGAAGTTGACTCGCAGGTCATACACAATTATAAAGACAACCATATGGCTCCTGCCGGTTGTGTACTCATCGACATGCAAGTCGTGAAACATTACAAAACATGATCATCGCATACAATATACACATCACATCTTGGGCCATACCATATCACAGAAAACACTCCCTGCAAAAACAAGTTAGACGCCTCTACTTTGTTGTTGCATGTTTTACGTGGCTTTATGGGAGTAGATGCTAAGAACGATTCTTACCTACGGAAAGCCACAACGGTGATATTATGGTTGCCAAACTCCGGTGTTAATCCCATGACAACTATAGTGAGAGAAACTGACATCCACCAGCCGCATTGTGGAACAAGCCACACGTCAAGTGCGGAGCCGGTCTCGCGAACGACGTCGCGTAAGGTTGGCCTGGACCGCTTCAATCTCACTATCCCGCGTCATAAGAAGAACACAAACAAGAGGCTTGCAACAGAAAACATCAACGCCCGCAACAACCATGTTGCGTTCTACTCGTGAAACACATCTACGCATAGATCTAGCTCTGATACCACTGAAGGGTTTCGCGGTATAGTAAATCAAAATTTCCTACGGAGCGAACAGAGGGAAAGCCAAGATCTAATCTAGGAGATGCAAACAACGAGAGAGATTGGATTAGATCTTCATACCCTTGAAGATTCGCACAGCGGAACGTTCGTCGGAACGTGGGTGATGTAGTCGCACTCGCTTCTCCTCCTCGCGATCCGATCCGATCTAGCACCACAAGTGGCGGTGCCTCCGTGAGATGCACACGTGCAGCACCTCGACGTCTCCTCCTTCCTCGGACCAGCGAGTATGGTGGAGAGATAGATTGGATCTACAATACGACGGCGTGGTGTATATGGTGGAGAATTTCTGCTGCAGGGCTTCGCCTACAAACAGTCGGGAGGGAGAGAGGAAGGTAGCAAGGCTGCTAGGGCTTGAGGAAGGTGTGTGGGGGGGGGAGGGGGCGCACCACCCCTCTATATATAGAGGGGGGGGGCGGCCAGCCCTTGCCCCTCCTCCAAGCCTATCTCTAGTTTAAACAATTTAAACTCTCCCTTATCTAGAAATCCTATCTCTAGTTTAAACGATTTAAACTCTCCCTTATCTAGAAATTCTATCCCGAGATTTAAACGAGTCAAATCTCTCTAGAATCGGCTGGGCCCTATGGGGCCTTGTGCCCCTGGCCCAATGCGGCCAGGACAATCCCTCATAGGCCATGCCCCCTCCCGGAGGTGGGGCCACGTTGTCCCCTTCCGGAAGGTTCTAGAAGCTTCCGGTACAATACCGATTAACCCGGAACAATTCCGAACTTCAAAAACTGCACTGCCTTATATGAATCTTATTCTCCGGACCATTCCGGAACCTCTCGTGATATCCCGGATCCCATCCAAGACTCCGAACAAAAATTCATAAACCAATTATCCAATCTATCCTAGCGTCGAGACACGTAAGTGTGTGACCCTGCGGGTTCGAGAATATGCAGACATGATCTTCTATCAATAATCAACAGCGGGGTCTGGGCACCCATATTGACTCCAACACATTCATCGATGATCATATTGGATGAACCACGATGCCAGGATTCAATCAATCCCATATATATATTCCCTTCGTCTCGCGATATTTTACTTTCCCGAGATTCGATCGTCGGTACCGTCATACCTAGTTCAATCTCGTTCACAGCAAGTACTTTACTCGTTCCGTAATCCGATATCACTTTGTGATTAACTCCTTAACCACATGCTTGCAAGCGGTGTTGATATCGATTACCGAGTGGGCCCGAAGTATATCTCTCCGACTTGGGAGGGACAAATTCCATCTCGATACATACAACCCAACAGATACTTTCCGATCACCTGAGAGACACCTTTATGATCACCCTCTCATAGGATGACGTTTGATGACCTCAAAGCTTTCTTCCGGTACCAGGGAGTTGCATTATCTCATGGTCTAAGGAATACAATATTTGACATAGGAAAAGCTTCGCAAAGACGAACACGATGACACGATCTAATTGCTCTGCTTTGTTTGGGTCTATCCACCATATCATTCTCCCAATGATATGATCTCATTATCAATTGACAACTCATGTCTATGGTTAGGAAACCTTAACCATCATTGATCAATGAGCTAGTCCATAGAGGCGTACTAGGGACACAGTGTTGTTCACAAACCACACAAGTATTAAAGATTCCGCTTAATACAATTCTAGCATGGTATATAAACTTTATCATGAACAAGAATTATAATAATAACATCTTTATTATTGCCTCTAGGGCATAATTCCAACAGTCTCCCACTTGCACTAGAGTCAATAATCTAGTTTACATCTGGCAACAATCTCACACCCATGGCACTGAGGTGTTGATCATGTTTTACACGTGGAAGAGGTTTAGTCAATGGATCTGCGACATTCAGATCCGTATGTACTTTGCTAATCTTCAGATCTCCATCTTCTATATAATCTCGGATTATATGAAACTTGCGGTTGATATGCTTGGTCTTTGGATGATATCTTGGTTCCTTAGCGAGTGCTATGGCGCCAGTGTTGTCACACAATATCTCCAGTGGGTCCAATGCACTTGGAACCACGCCAAGCTCAGTGATGAAGTTTTTGATCCAAACTCCTTCACTTGACGCTTCTGCAGCAGCCATGTATTCCGCTTCTACTATAGATCCCGCGATCACGCTTTGCTTGCAGCTTCTCTAGCTCACAGCTCCTCCATTCAAAATATAAACGTATCCTGTCTGAGATTTAGAATCATCCTTGTCGGTGTCGAAACTAGCATCGACGTAACCTTTTACGACAAGTTGTTCATCACCCCCATAGACTAAGAACATTTCTTTAGTTCTATTTAGGTACTTTAGGATGTTCTTCACGGCTGTCCAGTGTTCCACTCCTGGATCACTTTGATATCTGCTCGTCAAACTAAGAGCATTGGACACATCCGGTCTAGTACACAGCATGGCATACATGATGGAACCTATGGCCGAGGCATAAAGCACTTTGCTCATAGCTTCCCTATCATTTACCGTAGCTGGACACTGAGCCTCGCTCAATATCTTACCTGACAACATAGGCACTGAACCTTTCTTTGCCTTATCCATTCTGAACCTTTTCAGAACTTTGTCTAGGTATGTACTCTGGCTTAAAGCTATCAGGCGTCTTTGTCTATCTCTATAGATCTTGATGCCCAATATATAAGCAGCTTCACCTAGGTCTTTCATTGAAAAACACTTGTTCAAATAACTCTTCACATCGTTAAGCATGTTGATGTCATTTCCGATAATCAATATGTCATCCACATACAGTACCAGAAACGTCACCGAGCTCCCACTCACTTTCTTGTAGATGCAAGCTTCGTAGCAATCTGGAACAAATCCAAAGCTCTTGATCACTTGATCAAAACGAAGGTTCCAACTCCGAGATGCTTGCTTCAGTCCATAAATGGAACGCTGAAGTTTGCATACTTTATCAGCATCCTTAGGATCGACAAAACCTTCGGGTTGCATCATATACAACTCTTCATCAATGTTCCCATTGAGGAAAGCAGTCTTGACATCCATCTGCCATATTTCATAATCATGAAACGCAGCAATTGCTAATAAAATCCGAATGGACTTAAACATGGCTACGGGAGAGAAAGTCTCATCGTAGTCAACACCTTGAACTTGTCGAAAACCTTTTGCGACAAGCCGTGCTTTATAGACGGTAACATTACCATCCGCGTCCATTTTCTTCTTGAATATCCATTTGCACTCAACGGCCTTTCGGTCGCTAGGAGGATCGACCAAAGTCCATACTTGGTTTTCGCTCATGGATCCCAATTCGGATTTCATGGCTACCAGCCATTTCTCAGAGTCTGGGCTCATCATCGCTTCCTCATAGTTCGTAGGTTCACTGTCTTCTACCAACAAGACAGTCAAGACAGGGTTTCCGTACCACTCAGGAGGGGCACGCGACCTTGTCGACCTGCGACGTTCAGTAGCAGCATCGTCCGAAGCTTCATGATCCTTGTCATTAGCTTCCTCTATTATTGGTGCAGGCGGCACTGGAACAATTTCAGGTGCTGCGCTACTCTCCAATTCAAGAGAAGGTTCAATAACCTCGTCTAGCTCTACTTTCCTCCCACTCACTTCTTTCGAGAGAAACTCCTTCTCAAGAAAGGAACCGTTCTTTGCGACAAACACTTTGCCTTCGGTTCTGTGATAGAAGGTATACCCAATAGTTTCCTTAGGGTATCCTATGAAGACGCATTTCTCCGCTTTGGGTTCGATCTTGTCCGGCATCAACTTCTAGACGTAAGCTTCGCATCCCCAAACTTTAAGAAACGACAACTTAGGTTTAGCACCAAACCACAGTTCATACGGTGTCGTCTCAACGGATTTAGATGGAGCCCTATTTAAAGTGAATGCAGCGGTTTCTAATGCATAACCCCAAAATGATAACGGCAAATCAGTAAGAGAAATCATCGATCGGACCATATCTAATAGGGTTCGATTCTGGCGTTCATACACACCATTGCGCTGTGGTGTTCCGGGTGGCGTGAGTTGTGAAACAATTCCGCTTGCTTTAAGATGCGTGAGAAAATCATAACTCAAATATTCGCCCCCACGATCGGATCGTAGAAACTTAATCTTTCTGTTATGATGGTTCTCCACTTCATTCTGAAATTCTTTGAACTTTTCAAACGTTTCAGATTTATGTTTCATTAAATAGATATACCCATATCTACTTAAGTCATCGGTAAAAGTGAGGAAATAGCGATATCCACCGCGCGTCGAAACACTCATCGGTCCGCATACATCGGTATGTATGATTTCCAACAAGTCCGTTGCTCGCTCCATCATACCGGAGAACGGGGTTTTGATCATCTTGCCCATGAGGCATGGTTCGCATGTGTCAAATGATTCAAAATCAACAGACTCCAAAAGTCCATCAGAATGGAGTTTCTTCATGCGCTTTACTCCAATATGACCTAGACGACAGTGCCACAAATAAGTAGTATTATCACTATCTACTTTGCATCTCTTAGCCTCAATGTTATGGATGTGTGTTTCATGCCTTTCGAGATTTAGAAGAAATAAACCATTCACAAGAGGTGCATGACCATAAAAGATGTTACTCATATAAATAGAACAACCATTATTCTCCGATTTAAATGAATAACCTTCTTGTAATAAACACGATCCGGAAATGATGTTCATGCTCAACGCAGGCACATAATAACATTTATTAAGGTTTAAAACTAATCCCGAAGGTAAAACTAAGGAGAGCGTGCCGACGGCCATCACATCAACTCTTGATCCGTTGCCAACGCGCATCGTCACCTCATCCCTCGCAAGCCGCCGTCTATTCCGTAGCTCCTGTTTCGAGTTACAAATATTAGCAACTGAACCGGTATCAAATACCCAGGCACTACAACGAGGGCTAGTAAGGAAAACATCAATAACATGTATATCAAATATACCTTTGATGGTGCCAGCCTTCTTGTCCGCTAAGTACTTCGGACAGTTGCGCTTCCAGTGACCCTTGTCCTTGCAATAGAAGCACTCAGTGTCCGGCTTGGGACCAGACCTGAGCTTCTTCTCAGCAGGGGCATTGCGCTTGCCGCCGCCCTTCTTGAAGGGCTTCTTTGCTCCCTTACCTTTCTTAAAGGAGGGCTTGTTGACCATCAACACATGATTATCCTTCTTGATGTCCACTTCCGCAGCCTTCAGCTTTGCGAAGAGCTCGGGTGATCGTATCAGTGGAACCAATCTGATTATGAGTCACTACAAAACTTTTGTAGCTGGGAGGGAGTGATTGCAGAACCCTGTCAATATTGAGCTCTTCTGGAATCGTGCATTCCAGTTGCTCAAGGCGTTGAGTGTAGCCCGACATCTTTATGGCGTCCTCACTAACGGAACTCCCTTCCTCCATCTTGCAGTTAAAGAACTTCTCAGAGATCTCATATCTCTCAGAACGGGCTTGAGTCTGAAACATGGTTTTCACCTCCTCGAGAATCTCAAAGGGCCCGGGATAGGTTTCAAAACGATTTTGAAGCTCCGGTTCCATAGCAAACAACATGGTGCTCTTAATCACACCATAATCATCTTTGCACGACTGATAGACAGCTTTCTCATCAGCCGGCGCAGTTGCAGCAGGGGGGTTACCTAACGCTTTCTCAAGGACATAGTCCTTTTGTCCGCCAGACAGAATGATTCTTAGATTGCGGAACCAGTTGGTGAAGTTAGACCCATTGTTTCTAAGCTTTTCTTTCTCAGCAAAAACGTTGAAGTTGAAGTTGGACTTGGCCATTGGATCTACAGTATTTGCAAGTACAATTTAGACTATGTTCATGATAAATAGTTCAACTTAATCAAATTACTAGATGAACTCCCACTAAATTCAACATCCCTCAAGTTGTTTAGTGAACACGATCCAAATTCACCACACCTAATCCGATCATCACGAGAAGAGATGTGGTTTCAATGGTGTACAACGAAGTGTCGATCATATCATTCATATGACTCATGCTTAACCTTTCGGTTCTTGTGTTCCGAGGCCATGTCTGTACATGCTAGGCTCGTCAAGTTAGACCCAAGTATTTCCGCGTGTGCAAAAACTGGCTTGCACCCATTGTATGTGAGCGTAGAGTCTATAGCACCCGATCATCACGTGATGCTTGGACACGACGAACTTTCGCAATGGTGCATACTTGGGGAGAACACAGTTTTTATCTTGATCTTTAAGTGAGGAATCATCTTATAATGCTACCGTCGCGATCTAAGCATGATAAGGTACATAAAAGGATAAACATCACATGCATATAACTTTATGTGACATGGTATAGCCAATCTTCGCGCAATGATCTCCATCTTGTGTGTTCCGGCATGATCTCCATCACTCCACCATGATTGCCTCCACCACGAATAGCAACTACAACTATTGCTAACTACTTAGAGATAAAGTAAAGCTATTACATGGCGTATAAGAAGTTGACTCGCAGGTCATACACAATTATAAAGACAACCATATGGCTCCTGCCGGTTGTGTACTCATCGACATGCAAGTCGTGAAACATTACAAAACATGATCATCGCATACAATATACACATCACATCTTGGGCCATACCATATCACATAAAACACTCCCTGCAAAAACAAGTTAGACGCCTCTACTTTGTTGTTGCATGTTTTACGTGGCTTTATGGGAGTAGATGCTAAGAACGATTCTTACCTACGGAAAGCCACAACGGTGATATTATGGTTGCCAAACTCCGGTGTTAATCCCATGACAACTATAGTGAGAGAAACTGACATCCACCAGCCGCATGTGTGGAACAAGCCACACGTCAAGTGCGGAGCCGGTCTCGCGAACGACGCGTAAGGTTGGCCTGGACCGCTTCAATATCACTATCCCGCGTCATAAGAAGAACACAAACAAGAGGCTTGCAACAGAAAACATCAACGCCCGCAACAACCATGTTGCGTTCTACTCGTGAAACACATCTACGCATAGATCTAGCTCTGATACCACTGAAGGGTTTCGCGGTATAGTAAATCAAAATTTTCTACGGAGCGAACAGAGGGAAAGCCAAGATCTAATCTAGGAGATGCAAACAACGAGAGAGATTGGATTAGATCTTCAAACCCTTGAAGATTCGCACAGCGGAACGTTCGTCGGAACGTGGGTGATGTAGTCGCACTCGCTTCTCCTCCTCGCGATCCGATCCGATCTAGCACCACAAGTGGCGGTGCCTCCGTGAGATGCACACGTGCAGCACCTCGACGTCTCCTCCTTCCTCGGACCAACGAGTATGGTGGAGAGATAGATTGGATCTACAACACGACGGCGTGGTGTATATGGTGGAGAATTTCTGCTGCAGGGCTTCGCCTACAAACAGTCGGGAGGGAGAGAGGAAGGTAGCAAGGCTGCTAGGGCTTGAGGAAGGTGTGTGTGGGGGGAGGGGGCGCACCACCCCTCTATATATAGAGGGGGGGCGGCCAGCCCTTGCCCCTCCTCCAAGCCTATCTCTAGTTTAAACAATTTAAACTCTCCCTTATCTAGAAATCCTATCTCTAGTTTAAACGATTTAAACTCTCCCTTATCTAGAAATTCTATCCCGAGATTTTAACGAGTCAAATCTCTCTAGAATCGGCTGGGCCCTATGGGGCCTTGTTCCCCTGGCCCAATGCGGCCAGGACAATCCCTCATAGGCCCATGCCCCCTCCCGGAAGGTTGGGCCACGTTGGTCCCCTTCCGGAAGGTTCTAGAAGCTTCCGGTACAATACGGATTAACCCGGAACAATTCCGAACTCCAAAAACTGCACTGCCTTATATGAATCTTATTCTCCGGACCATTCCGGAACCTCTCGTGATATCCCGGATCCCATCCAAGACTCCGAACAAAAATTCATAAACCAATTATCCAATCTATCCTAGCGTCGAGACACGTTAAGTGTGTAACCCTGCGGGTTCGAGAATATGCAGACATGATCTTCTATCAATAATCAACAGCGGGGTCTGGGCACCCATATTGACTCCAACACATTCATCGATGATCATATCGGATGAACCACGATGCCAGGATTCAATCAATCCCATATATATATTCCCTTCGTCTCGCGATATTTTACTTTCCCGAGATTCGATCGTCGGTACCGTCATACCTAGTTCAATCTCGTTCACAGCAAGTACTTTACTCGTTCCGTAATCCGATATCACTTTGTGATTAACTCCTTAACCACATGCTTGCAAGCGGTGTTGATATCGATTACTGAGTGGGCCCGAAATATATCTCTCCGACTTGGGAGGGACAAATTCCATCTCGATACATACAACCCAACAGATACTTTCCGATCACCTGAGAGACACCTTTATGATCACCCTCTCATAGGATGACGTTTGATGACCTCAAAGCTTTCTTCCGATACCAGGGAGTTGCATTATCTCATGGTCTAAGGAATACAATATTTGACATAGGAAAATCTTCGCAAAGACGAACACGATGACACGATCTAATTGCTCTTCTTTGTTTGGGTCTATCCACCATATCATTCTCCCAATGATATGATCTCATTATCAATTGACAACTCATGTTTATGGTTTGGAAACCTTAACCATCATTGATCAATGAGCTAGTCCATAGAGGCGTACTAGGGACACGATGTTGTTCACAAACCACACAAGTATTAAAGTTTCCGCTTAATACAATTCTAGCATGGAATATAAACTTTATCATGAACAAGAATTATAATAATAACATCTTTATTATTTCCTCTAGGGCATAATTCCAACATGGTGGTCCAAGGACAGTAGAATGACACCTTGCATGAAGTTGTGGGAGTTCTGAAGAATGCCCTGATAGCCAGAGATGCAACCATAGCTCATCTTCATGGTACTGTGCAGGAGAACACCCAGAACATACAACAGTTGCAAGGGACCGTCCAGGAAAGGGATCAAACTATTGAAGCTATGACAGCCCAGATTGCCGCTCTCCAAGCACAGCTGAATCCACCCTCTGAAGATGACAATGGAGATGATGGCAACAATGGGGATGACGATGACAGTGAGGATGATGATGATGATGAGGACGAGGATGATGATGATGGAGACGATGATGGTGGAGGAGATGAAGCTGTTGCAGTTGCAGCTGAGAGTGAAGAAGAGGAGGATCCAGAAGAGGTGGAGTTTGAGATCTCAAGTGATGATTCAGGAGAGGTGTACACTCCGCCGCCATGGTTGTACCGCGAGCCGAAGCGCCAACGCATGACAACAAGGACCTACTGCAACCTCTTCAAGAAGTAGATAAAAGTCCACCAATTAGTCCACGTTAGGCAAATTCGTTAGGATTAGTCTCGATCGATGTGAAGCTTAGTTCATGTTAGTTTAAGAGTGTTTAGTTGCTTATTTTTGTACTCCAATATCCCAGGAATTATTTGTGCGAATTTTATGAAAGAGTTATGGCAATTTTGGTTACTATCTGAGTTATTTTCGCTGCAGTTTTCTACTGATACAGCAGTACTGCATGATTTTTCATATTTTTCTGGTAACTCGGAAAAATCTAAAAACAATTGGGCTGATGCGAAACTCTCTGTACTGTATGTGCAAAAATCAGCTAAATTTTCTGACGAGTTTAAGTCTGGCGGAAAAATTCGAGAACGCTGCTGGACTGTTCTGGCAGATTTCTGTTTTTGTTGTTCAGTTGATCAACTGTTTAGTTAACCATTGCCAACTCTTGTAAAACTATTTCAGTAGTTAAATACTGCTTGGATAACCCCTGGGATGTTGCTGGATCGCTTGTTTGTTGATGTGTTGCTTGCTTGTGATTGTCTGGTATTGTTTGTTGTTGTTTGATCATATGCATAGGTAGAATCCTATTGTCGTAGTTGATTCTTTCTAAACTTACCTGTGTTGAACCGCAGATGCCTCCCCGCCATCACCCCACTGAGTTGGAGCAGCTCATGGCAGCTCAGGCACAATTGACCCAAGTGATGACTCAGTTCATGGCAAATCAGAACAACAACAATGGAAACAATCAGCCTCAGGGAGATGCTCTCACAAGATTTCTGAGGCTAAGGCCAGCTAAGTTCTCTACTGCAATGGAACCAATGGTTGCTCTCGACTGGTTGTGTTCAGTCAACAAGGATCTGGTAACTGTTGGATGCACTGATGCTGAGAAGGTGAGGTTTGCTGCTCACCTACTAGAGGGACCAGCCGCTTCTTGGTGGGACACATTTCAGATCACCCACCCGCTGGATACCGTGACCTGGGCAATGTTTGAGGAAGGTTTCAGGACCAACCACGTGTCTTCAGGAGTTCTGAGCCTAAAGAGGAAGGAGTTCCGCAACTTGCGCCAAACCAATCGCACCGTGGCTGAGTACATTGAGGAGTTCAACAACCTGTCCCGTTATGCACCTGAGGATGTTGACACTGATGCAAAAAGGAGGGAGAGATTCCTGGATGGCCTCAGTGATGAGCTTTCAGTACAGCTACTGGTGGTTTACTGCCCCACTTTCCAGGAGCTTATGGACAAGGCCAGAATCTTGGAAGGGAAGCACAAACAGGTGGAAAACCGCAAGATCAAGAGCAATAATCACCACTCTGGTTCACATCACAAGTCTCACACTTCATATGATGGATACTCCAAGCATGGAGGGAGTGACCATGGGAGCCATGACCGCCACCACCATGGAGGCGATGGGCATCGTCATGACAACCATAGGAGCAGCCACCACAGCCACAAGGGAGGACACTCTCACCACTCTGGAGGACACGGTGGACATGACCGCAACCGTGATCGCAGCTTTGTGAAGAAGGATCTGAGTGAGGTGACATGCTTCAAGTGTAAACAGAAGGGACACTATGCTGACAACTGTCCGGAGAGGAAAGGACTGAAGCCAACCAACGGCGAGAAGTCCACAGTGAACCACATGAATGTGGAGGAGATTCCAGATGAGCCTGACCTTGTGATTGGTAAGTTCCCAATCAACACTTACCCTGCACTTATACTTTTCGATACTGGTGCATCGCATTCATTCATATCAAGGGCATTTGTGGATAAGTATAAGTTACCTACTGAGTCAATGAAAAGGTCTATTAGAGTGAGTTCACCTTGAGGAGATATGATAGCTAGCGCGGGATGCCGCGATTTAACTGTGAGGATTGGAACACACAACTTCATTACACATTTGGTAGTGTTGGATTCACAGGGATTAGACATTATTCTGGGTATGGATTGGATGTCTATGCATGGGGGACACATAGATTGTGCACAACGAGCTGTTTCACTCAAAACCCCGGATGGTAAGAGGATTAGATTCAAGTCGGCTGCACGACCGAGAAAGTGTAAGTTGAATTCTCTTAAGGGGGTTAGCATGGATACTGTGCCAGTGATTAGGGATTATCCCGACGTGTTTCCGGAAGAGCTGCCAGGGATGCCACCTGACAGGGATGTAGAGTTTCTTATCGACCTAATGCCGGGAACAGGACCAATAGCAAAGAAACCATATTAAGATGGATGTGGATGAGCTGAAGGAATTGAAGAAGCAGTTGAAAGAGCAGCTGGAAAAGGGATTCATTCAGCCTAGTTTGTAGTCATGGGGTGCACCTGTTCTGTTTGGGAGAAGAAAGACAGCACCAAGAGATTAGTGGTGGACTATCGCTCGCTGAATGAAGTGACCATCAAGAACAAGTACCCTCTGCCAAACATAAATGATTTGTTTTATCAACTGGAAGGAGCGAAAGTGTTCAGCAAGATTGATCTATGATCTGGCTACTTTCAACTGAAGATCCGGGAGGAGGACGTACCAAAAACCGCCTTCACCACTAGGTATGGTTTATATGAGTACACAGTTATGTCTTTTGGACTAACGAATGCCCCGGCATATTTCATGACCATGATGAACAAGGTATTTATGGAGTACCTGGACAAGTTCGTGGTGGTGTTTATTGATGACATACTGATATATTCCAAGGATGATGCTGGGCATGATAAGCATCTGCGACTGATTATGGAGAAACTGAGGGAACACAAGATGTATGCCAAATTCAGCAAGTGTGAATTCTGGCTTAACACTGTTGGGTTTCTTGGACACGTAGTGTCAGGAGAAGGAATTGTTGTTGATCCAAGCAAAGTGACTGCCGTAACTGAGTGGGAAGCACCCAAGAATGCAGGAGAGATACGAAGCTTTTTGGGACTTGCTAGATATTACCGGAGGTTCATTGAAAACTTTTCCAAGATTTCTAAGCTGATGACTGAACTTCTGAAGAAGGAGAGGAAGTTTGAGTGGTCAGACGTATGTGAAGCCAGCTTTCAGGAACTGAAGCGTCGACTAGTGACCGCACCCGTTCTGTGTTTACCAGATCTTCAGAAGGATTTCCAAGTGTACTGTGATGCTTCTCGACAGGGACTTGGGAGTGTGCTGATGCAAGATGGGAGAGTAGTGTCATATGCCTCGCGACAACTCAAGCACCATGAGCGGAATTACCCCACACACGACTTGGAGTTAGCGTCAGTGGTTCATGCGCTCAAGGTATGGAGGCATTACTTAATGGGAAAGCACTGTGATGTATACACCGACCACAAGAGCCTGAAGTACATATTCACGCAGAAGGAACTGAACATGAGACAAAGGAGATGGTTGGAACTTATCAAGGAATATGATATGAATCTGCAATACCACCCAGGAAAGGCCAATGTAGTAGCAGATGCTCTGAGTCGGAAGGTTTATGCCAATGGATTGACAATTGGTGAATTGCCTCAGGATTTGTGCAAGCAATTCAAGGACCTTAGACTGGAAGTGGTGTCTGAAGGATACTTGGCTACAATGGAAGTCCAACCGACGCTACAGGACAGGATCATAAAGGCTCAGATAGGAGACAAGGAAATAGAGGAGATAAAGGAAAAGATGAAGGAGAATCGGGAAAAGGATATTCGCGAGGATGAGCATGGTACCTTGTGGTATGGAGATCGTTTGTGTGTGCCCAGCGACCCGGAGATAAGGGAGTTGATTCTGCAGGAGGCTCATAACTCTCCATACTCCATGCATCCGGGCAACACAAAGATGTATATGGATTTGAAGAGCAGATTTTGGTGGAACAACATGAAGGGAGATATCGCCAAGCATATTGCCATATGTGATGTGTGCAGCCGAGTGAAGGCGGAACACCAGAAGCCAGCAGGACTGCTACAACCATTGCATGTGCCGGATTGGAAGTGGGATAGAGTGGGAATGGACTTTATCACAGGATTGCCCAGGACCAGGTCAGGATATGACTCTATTTGGGTAGTGGTCGACCATTTGACCAAGGTAGCCCACTTTATTCCGGTAAAGACAACCTATACGAGTGCCAAGTTCGCCAAGATTTACATGGACAGAATTGTGTGCCTACACGGAGTTCCCAAGAGTGTCGTATCTGATAGAGGCACCCAATTCACCTCGCACTTCTGGCGCCAGCTACACAAGTCACTTGGTACTAGATTGGAGTTTAGCACAGCGTTTCACCCACAGACTGATGGTCAGACCGAGAGGGTGAATCAGATTTTGGAAGACATGTTGAGAGCTTGCGCCTTGGCTCATGGCTCTAGTTGGGATGAGAATTTGTCGTATGCGGAGTTTTCCTACAACAACAGCTATCAAACCAGCATCAAGACGTCACCGTTCGATGTGCTATATGGGAAACAGTGCCGGACGCCATTGCTATGGGATGGAGTAGGAGAACGTCAGTTGTTTGGGCCTGATTTGATCAAGGATGCTGAGGAGAAGGTCGCCTTGATTAGGGACAGGATGAAGGTAGCACAATCAAGGCAGAAGAGCTACGCTGACGCCAAGCGCAAGGAAGTGCTATATGAGATAGGTGATAGAGCATACCTCAGAGTATCGCCGCTTCGTGGAATCAAGAGATTTGGAATTAAGGGTAAGCTGGCACCTCGATTTATTGGACCGTACAGGGTCTTAGCACGCAAAGGAGAAGTTGCTTATAAGTTGGAGTTGCCAGAAGCTCTGTCCGCTGTTCACAATGTGTTCCACGTATCCCAGCTGAAGAAGTGCCATCCGGAGATGGCGAATATACCGTTGAGAGACACTGTACCACTAGAGGAGGTTCAGCTTGAGAACGACTTGACCTATGAGGAGAAACCGGTCAAGATTCTGGAGACAGCAGAGAGGATTACCCGTACCAAGACGATCAGGTTTTGCAAGGTACAGTGGAGCCACCACACCGAAGAGGAAGCCACTTGGGAGCGTGAGGATGACATCCGAGAGGACTACCCATACCGATTTGCTAGCCGCGCCGAATCTCGAGGACGAGATTCATCTTAAGGGGGTTAGTCTTGTCACATCCCAAATTTTAGATTAGGGTCTTGCATATCATTCATATCATTTCATCATACTTTTCCATGCAAAACCGTCGATTGAAAAGAATCGGCGAAACGCTATTTTCAAATCCCTATTCTATTTTTGCTACGAGGCTCCTGCGGGAGGCTTTAGTAGGACTAGCGTTGTCCACACTTGTAGCCTAGTGGTTTCGCCCAACCCTTGACCCTAGATTGTTCCCCTCGAATTTACAAAACCATAGGAGCAAGAATCGCTTGATTCAGAGCTCGTACGGAAAAGTTATCGCCGTTTTATGAAACGTCGGAAAAACGGTCCGAATTTCCGGACCCATTTCCGAGTCCGTAACCAACTCCGCGCCGAATCAGCCTAGGATTCCGTGCGAGGGCCCACAAAAAGGACCCCACCTGGCCCGAGCCGCCGCCTCCCACCTCGATAACCGCGCCTGCAGCCTCGGGACCCGTGCCCGCCTCGATCCCGCCCCGCGCCGCCTCCTTCCGCGATCGCCACCGCCCGCCTCCTCGTTCTCCACGCCGCGCCGCCGCCCAGGTACTGCGCCACCTCCTCTCTTCCCCCGCCGCCGGCGCCACGCCTCGCCTCCGCAACACCACGCCTACCCCGCCGCTGCAGCGCCTCGCCCAAGCCGCCGCCTCGCCCCTGCTGCGCTGCGCGCTAGCTGCTACCGCTGCTGCGCTGCTGTTGCGCCGTTGCACGCGCTGCGCCGCCGCGCGCCTTCGCGTGCACACACACGCGCGTGTTTACCTACGCACGCACGCGCGCCGCGTTGACGATCTCGAACCACGCGCTGATCGTTTCCCCTACCACACAGGTAACACCGTCGCCGTAGTCGATCGCCGCGCCGTCCGGAACCCGCCGCCGTCCGTTTCGTCGTTCGTTCCCGGTAAGCCTACAGCCACCGTAGGATTTCAGATCAACGGTTCAGATCGGTCGTTGACCGGTCAGACTCAGGTGTTGACTAGTCAGATGCCCAGTCAGTGCCCAGTCAGCAGATGCGTTGACCAGTCAACAGACACAGTTGTCTGGTTAATTTCGTTAATCCTTTTAGTTGACAGATTTCGGTAGAATCTTGTAAATTGCGTAGAAATTAAACCGTTTGGCCAAAAATTGCAAATAAAATATGTGTAGATTCAGTGAGTCGTGTAGAATCTCGCTGTACCTTTGGTTCAGGCTTTTGCAGCAAGGTTTAGTACAGTTTAATCAAACTAGTTAGTGGACTTTTCGGAGTAATAAATTCGTATAAAAAGATCCGTAGCTCCGAAAATCGCGTATGATATGTCCCTGGATTCAGTGGAACGAGGGGAATATCGTCGTGAATTAAAAAGATAGTCTTACAGTGAAAACTTCTATAAAAACTGTCTAGTCGCTTTCTCCAGTGTTTTAATTACTCGGGGAGTTTTATAATTCCTTTTCGAGTAATTCCAATTGGTACTGTTCCTAAATAGCAATGCCTATGCGGTAAAATTTTCCCAAGACTTTACAAACAGTATACTACCGGTAGTGAATTGTTTGAGTTCTAGCTCTAGTTTTGAGCATTACTTTTGCGTAATAGTTTTCCTCGCTCTAAAACTATTTTCCATGCATGCAATCAGTAGTATTATTGTATAAGATTATGTGGTGAAGCTGTAGCACCAATTCACTTGCCTTGCATACCTTCATGCATCATATTTGTTGCATATGCTTGTGGATTGTTTTTTTATGATTGCAATTGTATCGTGTAGATTGTGATGAGTGCAACGCTTGCTCGTGTGTGGATTGTTCTTCCGACCGCTACAACCAAGGCAAGTAGATGCTACTTTGTTCATGATATCATCCTACTATTTTCAATGCATTGTCGTGTATTTTGTAGATGCATGTGTAGGATGATACTATCGCTATGCTATGTCCTATTATGTGGTAGGGCCTTCTTTGTAGATGAACCACCGTTGGTAGATGTGCTTAGCTGGTTGAACGAGGGCTGGGTTACTTCATTGAGACTTGTTTCCAAAAGTATTGGTTTGTGAAAACTAAAACAACTTAATCAATGAATCTCCTGGGTGTGATGGTATTGATAATTTTTGGTGGTTTCATTGCGGAAAGGCACCCAGGTATCGAGAGAAATTGATTGGCTTCTTTATTGTGTAGCTTACGTGTACAACCATGTGCCAATAATGGAATGGGCGGTTGGTTGGACTTAGTAGGTTTTGGTAACTCGAACCCGCGTATCCATAGATGTAGAATTTTGGTAGGTTGGACCGGTGCGCGTCGGGATTGAGGAGCTACTTCCCGAACAGTCTCTTCTTGGTCTTCTCCCTATCATCACCCAAAATGAGAGTGATGGTACGAGCTGGGCTGGCCAAGTCACATGGGTAAAGTGTACTAACCTCTGTAGGGTGTATAATCTAATCGATTAGCCGTGTCCCCAGTTATGGACAACTGAGTTGCTTAATATTGATTCCATGACATGTTTCTCGCTCATTCTAATTTCATAATTGTTTTAATATTGTTGGGTTAACTTAATTGGGATCTTTTCAAAGAAAATCAAAAACTGTTTATGAAAGTAGGACAAATGTATTTGCAAATTCAAGCCAGACACAGCTCCACTTGCCAAATATGCATGTATATGTTAGCATTATTGTCTCCATTACTAGCTCTACTTGCCATACATTCCATGTATTGACCCTACGGGGCTGCTACGTTTCATGTTGCAGGTTGTTCCGATTCTGAGTAATCGATATAGGCCACGGTACTCCACTCGGCACTTGTTCACTTGTGGGCAATTTGAAGAATGGAGGATTTACTTTATTTATGTTGCTACCTGAATAATTTGAGCTAGCCTTGAGCTAAGTTTTTATTGTAAAATGGTACTCTGGATCTTCGTTATTTATGATACACGGATATTTTGCTATGTTATTCATCTTATTCTATTGTGAGCCAATGAACCGATCCAGGGATTGGCATGTCACATAGAAGCCACGGTCTTTTCAGAACCGCGGTGTTACAGGGGTCCGTTCGTCAGCGAGGTGGGGGGAGTTAGGTGGGGTCCGTCATGCAGTGACATTGCTAGTGTGCTGTTAGGTGAAATTTTTTTCGGGGAGAGGTGAAGAAGTGGGATGCGTTGCTGGGCTGGACTGGGCATGTTAGTGCGTTGGGTTCGTTTCTTTTTTTTTATTCAGAAACTTTTTCTTTTTCCTTTTCTATTTATCTGTTTTGATTTTTATTCAAATAATTCAAACCCATTTGAATTCAAACCTTTGCCAAACTTTGTGTATATTTTAGTATTGTTTATTAACATATTCTAAAGTCCAATTTAGAATATTTCTTTTATTATTTTAGGGTCTATTATTTATTTAAGATAGAAATTTGTCTTTATTTCAAATAAGATTTTAATTTGTTTTCAAACTCTATTTGAATTCTAAATTTTACCAAATCTTTTTCAGTAGGTTTTATTTAAAAATAATAATTCACTTTGAATTATTATTTAAAATACTCTAATATGATTTATATTTAAATTGGGAATTGTCTTTATTTTAATAACATTGGATAATAATCAATCCTAATGATTTTATTTAAATAATTCGTTACTCTTTTTATTAATCAATAATATTTCATTTCATTTGTTTGGCCAAGATTTAATTTGGCTTTTTGAAATAGTCCTTATTTATTTATTTTTTCCTTTGCTCATAAAATCCATATCTTTTTATTTAATGATCCAAAAATGGTGATTCCAACTTTTATAATTTTATTTAATATTTGTTTATCTTTTTAAATCCCTTTAGGATTCTATTTGTTCTAAATAGGTTTTGATGTTTCCATTTGGAATTAAAAAGTTTCATTTCACCCTAAATTTCAACAATTATTTATTTTGTTTATTTATTTTTCACATTTCAAAATTTGGAAAATTTTGGGATGTGACAGTATATCTATTCGTCAAATGGATGGACAAATCCCAGTCTTGATCCATGTGCCTCAACACATACTTTCTGAACACTCAATGCCACCTTTATATCCACCCAGTTACGGTGTGGCGTTTGATGTCATCAAAGTATCCTTCCGTTGATGGTGATTAGCATGATCTCATGGTCGAAGGAATTAGGTTACTATGTATCAGAAAGCTTACAAAAAATGAACTATTGAAATGACTTGATCTCTATGGTATGCTTATCTATAGGAGTATGTCCATCATACCATTCTCCTAATGATATGATCTCGTTGTTAACAACATCTCAATGTTCATGATCGGGAAACCACGATCATCTATTAACCAATAAGCTAGTATTACAAAGAGGCTTTACTAGGGACTCTAATTTCGTTTACAAATCACACAAGTATTAATGTTTCCGGTTAATACTGTTATAGCATGAATGTAAACATTTATGATAAACACAAAGATATAATAATAACCACTTTTATTATTGCCTCTAGGGAATATCTCCAACAGTCTCCCACTTGCACTAGAGTCAACTAATCTAGATTACATGGTAATATACCAAACACCCATGGTAGTTTGGTGTTGGTCATGTTTTGCCCTCGGGAGAGGTTTAGTCGACGGATCCTCCACATTCAGATCTGTGTGTACTTTGCAAATCTTTATGTCACCATCTTGGACATGCTCTCGAATAGCGTGAAAACGTAGCTTGATGTGCTTCATCTTCTTGTGTGACCTTGGTTCTTGTGCATTGGCTATGGCGCCCACATTATCATAGTAGATAGACATTGGGTCCAGCGCACTTGGAACCACACCGAGCTCTATAATGAAATCCTTCATCCATATCGCCTCTTGTGAAGCCTCCGAAGCAGCTATGTATTCCGATTCAGTTGAAGATCTCGCCACAACGCTTTGCTTTGCACTCCTCCAGCTAACTGCTGCACCATTCAAAGTAAATACGTATCCAGATTGAGATTTAGAATCATCTGGATCGATGTTCCAACTAGCATCGGTGTAACCATTAACAACGATCTATTCATCACCTCCATAAGAAAGAACCATATCCTTAGTTCTTCTCAAGTACTTAAGGATGTTTTTGACCGCTGTCCAATGATCCACTCCTGGATCACTTTGATATCTGCTAGTCAAAATAACATCATATGCAATGTCGGGTCTAGTACATAGCATGGCATACATGACAGATCCTATGGCTGAGGCATAGGGAGTCATACTCATCCTTTCTCTATCTCCTGTCGTTGCAGGACTTTGAGTTTTACTCAAGGTCGTATTGGACAACATGGTCAAGAACTCTTTCTTTCTATATTCCATTCCAAACCTCTTTATAACTTTGTCCAAATATGTACTACGTGACAATTATATTAGGCGTCTCGGTCTCTCTCTATAAATCTTTATGCCTAATATGTAAGCTGCTTCGCCAAGATCTTTCATTGAAAAACTATTATTCAAATAATCCTTGACACTATTAAGAAGGTCAACATCATTCCCAATCAATAATATGTCATCTACATATAGTATTAAGAATCCTACAGAGCTCCCACTCACTTTTTTGTATAAAACGAGAGCTTTTGATTACCTTATCAAAACGTTGATTCCAACTTCGGGATGCTTGCTTCAATCCATATATGCACCGTTGCATACCTTGTTAGCATCTTTAGGATCGATAAAACCTTTGGGTTGCATCATATACAACTCTTCATCAATGTCTCCATTGAGGAACGCTGTTTTGACATCCATCTTCCATATCTCATAATCATAATATGCAGCGATTGCTAACAGAATCCTCATAGACTTTAGCTTTGCTACTAGTGAGAAATTCTCATCGTAGTCAACTCTTAGAATTTGTCGAAACCGTTTTGCGACAAGTCGAGCTTTATAGATCGTAACATTACCATCAACATCTGTTTTCTTCTTGAAAATCCATTTGTTTTCGACAGCCTTCCGGCCAAAGTCCACCAAAGTCCATACATGGTTTTTGTACATGGATCCAATCTCGGATTTCATGGCTTCTGGCCATTTATTGGAATCTGGGCCCATCATCGCTTCCTCTTATGTCGCAGGGTAATCGGTGTTGTCCACCAATATGACACTCATAACAGGATCATACCAATCAGCAGTGGTACGAGTTCTCGTTGACCTGCGAGGTTTCGTAGTAACTTCAACCGAAGTTTCATGATCAACATCATTAGCTTCCTCTCTTATTGGTGTAGGCACCACAAGAACTACTTCCGGTGTTGCACTACTCGCACGTTCGAGAGGAGGTTCAACAACCTCATCGAGTTCTACTTTCCTTCCAGTCAATTGTTTCGAGAGAAACTCCTTCTCTAGAAAGGATCCATTCTTGGCAACGAAAATTTTTCCCTCGGATCTATGATAGAATGTATACCCAATAGTTTCCTTCGGGTATCCTATGAAGACGCATTTTTCTCCTTTGGGTTCAAGCTTGTCTGGCTGTAACTTCTTTACATAAGCTTCACAAACCCAAACTTTAAGGAACGACACTTTAGGTTTCTTCCCAAACTACAATTCATACGGTGTCGTTTCAATGGATTTAGATGGTGCCCTATTTAAAGTGAATTGGGCTGTTTCTAATGCATAACCCCAAAACGATTGCGGGAAATGTTTAAGTGACATCAGCTAAAGGGGAGAAATCCCATGAAATCCGAGCTACCTGTAGGGTAAGGTACCGGTGCAATAATTGGGTCTCTCGCGGACAGTATGCTTTTAGGTAGTACGAATGGAAGATTATCACTATTGCTATTGGTCAGGCTTCGGTCTGGAGGTAGGGGTCAGTATGGATGGAAGGACCAAGGTCGTAGTACCCAATAGTCGTACCGGAGAGATAAACCGAAAAGGAAAAGTCGCCGTTGCTAGGGATGGACAAATGAAAAGTGTAAGTTTGATTATCCGAGCCCCTGTCTACCGTGTGTAGCAGGCCGTGGTTTTATCCCGGCGGATGTATTGATTCTTGTGGGTAAAGTGCAAAACCTCTACAGAGTATAATCTATTCCAATAGCCGTGTCCACGGACAAGGACGGTCGGAATGGCAAGAGCTAGGAGGACCCTAGGTTAAGTGGTGATAAAATAAAGGATGTGACTTGGTCATGAGAAAAGATAAGAATAAAATTGGTTTTGACCAGGGATGGTGGATAAGGTTTTAAAAAGGGTTTTACAACAAAATGTTTTCTAAGAATTTTTAACAAGGATGTGGAGATGTCCGGGTTTTCTAAAAGGAGACATGTTTTCTAAAAACTCTTTTTCAACAAAGATATAGAGATGCCAAGGTTAGGCTTTTCCTTCAAAAACAACTATAGTCTAGAGCTATATCACCACAGCCAGATATGCATTATCTTATTACCTTTTCTCGGTGGTTTGCAAGTACATTCAAAGTACTCATCAACATTGTTCCTGGATATTTACTTGGTCAGATTGCAGATGTTAAGAAGGACCGAAGGTGCTGACGTCTATGCGACCTAGGCCGTCTTCCCAGTCAGTTGCCTATAGGTTAAGGCACGGGCTCTGCGCTGAAGACTTTCGCTACTTGTGTTGTAATTGCCATAATGGCCCCTTTGTAAGTTTTGTATTCGTTATTGTAAGGATGATGTAATGATACTAGTCAGTTATGCTTACGGCTCACTGATCATGGGAACGTGAATTGTATGCATAACGGGTATTCTCGGACCGTAAATCCGGGGTGCCATACGATACATCCTAATCATGTTGTCGTGAGAAGAGGAAAAATAAACATCATTGGAATGGATGGAATTACCAACGATCAAGACTTTGACCAATACGACAATCCAAAAATTGAAGATGACGACGACTATGATGAAGCAACATACATCACAAGAAGAAAAGGGAAAACCCTACCCAAAAAGGTAGCCCGTTCGAAAGAAGAAACATTAAAGTTCCGGAAATAATTATTCAACCGTGACAAAGAAGGGAAAAAATATTGTAAAATGCTAGCTCTAAATCACGATGTGTTGTGTCTTTTTGTAGAGAACAAACTTCGTTGTGCATAGGACTGAAATTTTAAGCCAAAGCAGAGTTGTGTATCCCATCGCACACGAGACATGCGAGTTGGTATAACTTTTTCCTCCTGGCGCCGCTTCTGATCTGCCATGCCTCCTCTAGGCCATGGAGGCACATGGATCCCGGTCTTGTCCGCATGAGGACTCCCTTTCTTGATCTTACAACTCTAGATTATGGATGCTAATAAACATATTAACATCTATACAACAAACGGAGCAGTAGCTAAAAAATTAATATATGTAGTTATTATACAATGAAAGCATGGAATGATATGTGGCAACCAGAATCTCTCGAAGATGGTTTGGTTGGTATTCTACTTGAATCCTTGTGGGTGTTTCATTGTTGTATTTCCCTAGTAGTGGCATATATTTATTTTTTTGCGGGGCAAATAGAGGCGTATATCCATGTTGAGGCCTGCCCACATCAAAATACATCCGAAAAAAATAAGTAGATGAATGCATGATTAGCAAACGTCACCCCTAGGACCCTCCTTGTTCGACAAAAGCTAGAATCACATGACGAATGACTCCCTTGTTCCTATCACTTGGGCAAAGGCGCAGAAAAGGAGCATCTTGTAACAATGAAAAGTTGTATGTTGCTCAAACCCCCTCTTATAAAAGGTTCAACTCCATTTTCATCGCTTAACTGAAACACCGAAAGAAGATTACTCACTACATTATTCATTCAGCTAACTAAATCCTGAAATAAAACGTGAAATGTTAAGTAAAACAGGGTCCACAAAGAGAGAATAGTTGTACCGAAGCTCAAATCATCTGATAGAAAACATCCAACTAATCGAAGCATTAACTGCATAACAGCCTCTGCAATGGAAAACAATTGTTAGGAGCTCATAGCTCGAAAGCATCTAAGCGAAGCTTCTTAACGTGATACCAAATTTCCGGATCCACAAACTATACTAAAAGTAAAAACAATCTGATACACTCTGGTACAGGGTGTGATACATCTCCCAGCAATAAAAATATAAGCACAAATAATGTGTACAAAGCAAAAGCGAATTGAAATTTTATCTCCCCATTGAATTGAAATTTTATCTCCCCATTATATTTTACAGGTTCATATGAATAGCATAAGAATTCATGGCTGCTTTTTCTTAGAAAATTCATGCCTGATAGACCCATATATAGTGGGGATTATAAAATAAGTAATAAAATTATAATTGACAATGGGCGCTTAAAACCAAATAGTAGCATATTGCTTTAGAAATTTTCTTCTGAATGTGGAAGAAGCATATTAGTCCACTCTAACAAATAATGGTGCTCAATTTCCCGTGGAATACTTATTCTGAATATAAGAAACCAAGAGGAGAGGGTGCATACCAATTCTTTGTGAGCGTGCACCTCCGGCCTGTAGTATGAAAGATTACTGGCTCTATGATCTACTAATCCCAATATGCAAGAAAAACTGCTAATCCCAGATTTGTACAAAGAAAACAATGACCTCAAATCTACATGGGTATAGAAAGTTCTGATGAGAACTGAGAAGAATGAATTTGTGATACGACATGGCTATGTGATCCAGTCGTCGTTGGCTAACCATTCAATCAGAACCCAAGGACGCCATGGGTGGCATCGATTGGTGAAGTGCACATGCTGCTGGTTGTCCTATGGATGGCATCGTACAGGGAAGTAGATGTGATAGAAAAAGAGGAAGGAGAGGAAGATGGATGGTACAGAAGAGGGGAGATTATGAGGATCCCATAAAAAAGGCGAAGTGACCATGTGAGTATTGTCTGATGGGTTTTATGGATAGCGATGGTGGGGAGGCGAGAAGACGTGCCTTACTTGTAGATGAGGAGCGGTTCCGAGAATTAGGAAGATTTATTAATGGGGCACTTTGTTTTCTGGATATGACGTAGAAGAGGAAGTGGAGTTGTTTCCATCCAAGATTAATGGGCCACTCATGGAAAGAGCAAACGTGGATGACTAAATGACGTGGATGAGTGGATGATGTGGACCAATTAGAATCTCGATGATGTGGGAGGCTTGAATGTTGAGAGAAATCCTTTAGTGGGGGACTCCTATTTAGATATAGAAGATGTGCCACTTTTGATGGATATGTCATATTATTAATATACACATTATTATTTTCTTTCTATTTTCAATCACTTTTGTACCATGTTTATGATATATATGTACCACTTTTTTGACATATAAAACATGTAGCATATATTTTATTATTTATATAATTTTTTGGCATTTTTAAAATTTAAAAGTATGTTTAAAATAAAAGAAGAAAACGGGGCAACCAGGGTTCAAACCTGGTTGCTCAGGTTCAGAATAGGACACATCACTGAACCAGTGGGGTGGGATGGTACTAATGTCAACTAATGCCTGCTGCATCCTTTTTGGTGAACAGAGCCACTTATGTGTAGAGCACCCTTACCAAGTGTGCTACAAGAAAAGGACTTACCCATAGCGCACTAGGTAAGGGTGCGCTACGGCTAAGTGTTGTGATTTACCGTGCACCCGTATGTCCCTCTCCTATCTCCCTCACAGATCTGAGGAACCACTCCCCGCCTCTTGTCGCTCTACCCGCCGGTTGCGGCCCCTCTCCAGCATCCTACCCGCGTCGCGCCGCCGGAGAACCCCACCCCGTACTGCCCCAAATCACCTACCCTGCCAGAGCACCCCGTCCCATGCTGTCGAAGGAAGGAGCACCCACCCCGTGCCATGAAGAAGGAGAAGGAGGCCAAAGGAATACCGCGCCGAAGGAGAAGGAGGCCGAAGCAGGAACGCACCATCATCGTCATCTGCAACCGCACTGCCGTCATGGTCCCCACTCCGCCGCTTGTTGCCGAGACCTCCCTCCCCCGCCTGGTAAGCCTCCCCCTCTCATACGCTGTTCCCCATCACGGTCCTGGGTCGTGCTCCTACTTGCTATGCTCGCTATGCTCCTGCAAAGACTACATTTTATACTAATTCAGTTACAAAGTAGCCACAAATCTCTAAGTTCGTCCTAGAAGTTGTTGTTTACCATCCCCTTGGTGTCTATTGTTCTACAAGTGACCCATTAGAGGGTAGAATACAATGATTCGCTGCTTTGTTTATTTGTAGCATGTATTAAAGTCGAAGCACTTAGTGGCCCTTGTTGTTTGTATTGTTTTCTTCTAAATTCCAGGAGGAACTGACTTATTTGTTGGTGACATGATCCACAAGAATAAACTTAAAACATAAGAAGCGTTGTTCCCCAACCTTGTTCTTCTTGTTGTCTTCAGGCCACCTTGCCACTCAACACACATGATATTCGCCTATATTTCCTCGTGTCTCTAAAACGTACAGCAAGCCAAAACAATGAAATTCTCTTTTCTATTGTATATCTGGTGTGTATAGCTTGTCATGACGGATCTCTAGATCAACCAAAGAAATGGCCAGATAGCCCAGTGAAGAACACTCCTTTTCTCTTGGCAGTTTCAGTAGGCTACGGACGTTCCATAGTAATCAACATACTATGCAGAAAAACTAGCCAAACAAAACTTAGTCACTGTCCCTCTCTGCTAAAAACTTCTAATTTTTTCACCATGAACCCTTCTACTAATAATTTTCTAGCTAGCAATGCTTTTGATTGCTTCTATTGCTGTAATCCTTGTACTAATAATTGTTGTAGTACTAATAATTGCTATAGTATTTCTGTTAGCAATGCTTCTGATGCTAGCAATCCTTCTACTGATAATTGTTGTAGTATTTCTGTTATTGCTTCTGATTTCTTGTAATCATCTAATTGTTGTATCAGTGGTATTTCTGTTATTGTTGTACCTTTAGGACATATTGCTTTTTTTCGGTTTTAGTTAGCTTCACCTGAGCTCCTATGCAAAGTTGTGTATGCTGCGCAAAGCTCCTGTGTAAAGATGTGTATGTTGTGTATTGCTGTGCAAAGCTCATGTGAAAAGTTGCGTATGTTGCGTATGATGTGCAAAGCTCCTCTGCACAACTACATATCATTTTTGAAATGGCAATGCCATGATATGTGTGTATTATCTGTATTCAGGTGTATTTGAAATGAGTCTTGATTTGTGCCGAAATGTTGATTAACTTCCGTTTCGGCAGAAATCGGGCACTCCTAGATTAAGAAATATAGCAAAGGTCATGTCGGATTTTTCCATGAAATTTTCTAACCATTATTTGCTTTTTAGTGCAAACATGTCAAACAACGACAAGGCTAGATCTTCTAAGCACATCAACATTGAAGAAGAAGTCAGAGCTCAAAGAACTTGTCATTCTGGGAGGAGGCCGAGCGGATGGAAAGAATGGCGACAGGGGATGAAGAATACAATCCTCTCGAGAGCGACGACGATGAGATGGAGGACACGGAGGAAGAAAGCCAAAGAAATGGCGGACGATGAAACCACTGATGGCGGCGAGGGCACAACAGATGGTAGTAAACCTTCTAAGATGAAGAAGAAATCAAAGGAATAGCGCCCGAACATGGTCGACATTGTCAGAGAGGAAATTACCAAAGTGAGCACAACATGGGTTCCTTTGGTGCCCGACCAAGTCGTCAAAGGGTACGGCGGGCAAGTGGCGGCTATCACCCAGATCACTATCTCGATCAACACTGAGAATTGCCAGCATAAACATAATGGCCATTTGCGCACACTCGATATCGGAACACAAATTATAATAGGAATGAAGTAAAAAAATTGCCTTCACGAAGATGAGAACCGCCCTGGCCAGCTCGAGAACCTGGATAAAGAAGAAGATCTTTAAAGAAGAGAGAAGTCTCGAGGAGATCCAGGAGAATGACCCATAGATCATCGAAAATAAACACCGGGAGTTCAAGGCCAGATGCGAATCCGAAGCAGCTACGACCTCGAGTAGGCAGAGGAAGGAGTTGTAGGTGAAGAATATAGCTCACCACCATCTCTGATCTAGTGATTACAGAGCTGCGGAGCCCAAATGTGACAAGGAGGATGATGAATATAGAGCTAAGCGGCAACCTAACCGCTTCACGAAATTCAAAAGTAGGAAGCTTCGACACTTTATCAGGTCCCGTTACCATGTGGACCCAATAACCAAAGAACTTATCGCAGATCCTAAGGTGAAGGACTTCGAGGTTCTTGTGGTAAGGAATTTAGTTACCACGGATCAAGTCGATTGCATTCTAATCGATGAAATCGAATGTCTAAATGGTTCATGTTACTTCTTCTATAGGAGCAGGAAATTTCTAGTGCAGGATCCCATGGTTCCTCGTCCTAGGGGTCAACAGCGGCCACTCGATGTGACAACCCTTTTAACATGGCGATGAACCGGGCCAAGGAAATCATGTCGATTACGCAGAAGCCGTCATCGGCTAGCCGTTTGGCCGACTTTTGGGCTAAGAATTGGATGGATCATTTTGGTCCACCGCCAAATATGTGTGTGGTGGGAAGGAGCGATGAAGAAAACCGTGAGGTTCAAGAACTTAAGGAACAAGTGGCACGGATCCCGCATATTGTCCAACACAACCTAGAAATTACCCTCACCTCCATCCTGCCTACCTTGGTGGAATCAATAGCGAATTGGAATGCGGGTGGTCGACAAGGGTCGTGCCCGATTCTATGCATGGTTAGAAGCCACTCAAACAATGCAGCACCGGCAAGTACGGTGAATTATGTGTTCGTGACTCCGCCCACTAGCACCACGGTGCAGGACGCTTTGGTGACTCCCCCTGCCATCACCGCGGCGCCGGATGTGTTGGTGACTCCCCCCACCATCATCGCGCGGCACCGGAGCTTAATGCACCCGATAGGGAGAATACTCCAATGGCAAGTTGAGGGATGCATCTCTGACGCCGTACATGTTTTTCGCAGACGGATGTTCAATACTCTCTTAAACTACGTGAACAACAAGTTGAGGGATGTTGCCAAGGGTACCATCATTCAATCCTTGCACCGCATGTTCCACTCGAAGCCGATGCCAGATAGCGTGCATAGGGTTAAAATTATTCGGGTGCTATGGGGCTGCGACGACATGGAACCTCCCATTCAACCCCCAGGAGCGGATGAAGATGAGCCGTCTGTCCTCACAAATTGCTTCGCCTTATTCATGCTATGGCCCAAGAGAATGATTCGTTTGGGGACGGTCGGGGCCAGTACCCCAAGACAACAACACCCTCTATCGTGTCAGCGCCAAGCCATGGCAAGACCCCCACACTGCTACCACTGTCAACTCCACGCGATGGGTCGGCTGATATGGACATGCCCATGGCGTAGGATCTGAATGAGGACGATGAAGATGACATCGATCAGTAAATAAACACTCAGTTTTACAACGACATGTCCATGAATGATCTTGGTAATGATGAAGACCCAGCTGGTGGCCCTGTAGAGAAACCGACTTGCAACAAGCGTCTGTTTGGTTCTTAGGAGACGCCTCCAGCTTGCGCCTTCACCGAGACAGCTGATACATCCAACCGACCCTTTATTCTAAGCTCTGACACACTACATAGGGCAGTCGGTGCTCAGATTGTGGTCCCTTCCCGCTCTCCAAAAGGCAAGAAGGCTAGGAAAAGAAAAACTAGCTCGAGTTAGCCGGTGGCGTCAATTGCAAATCCGATCAGGGCTCAAGACGGGTCACCAAGACCCAAGGGTATTATGTGGAGTATGCATGTGGCGGGTGAGCCCAAGCTAACTAAAAAATTACACAGGCTCACTAGTTCAGAAATGAAGAGTGTGAATGACGGCGTGCTGACGATATAGAAATGCCTTCTTCGCGAGAAAGATCCCTCGCACCCGGTATTCGTGGTTAAGGTGGCAACAGGCTTGGGCTTCGTCAATAATGTCCCCACGGATCTATTTTCTTCTTGCGGTTTGACAACATCTTCAATATGTTCCACCTGTACCCAATGCACTATACCATGGTCCGCTCTTTTTCTCTCAGCCTGGCCATGCAGATCATGAGAGAGAACACCGCGGGCATCGCGATAGTGGACCGCTACTACATGAATGATGGCTTCTTGTCAAGCCCCATTGAACGGCGATTCGTGTACTCGTACCTCCAAGGAATCTTGGTGGCAAACAGGTCAAAGGAATATATTCTCATGCCTTACTTTCCTGAGTAAGTCATTATTCACTCACCGCCATAACATGCTTTATTAGATTTCATCATTCTTTTCCCTACATATTCCATTTGAATTGTTTTGCACAGAGATCAACACTGCACACTCATATCCTTATCGCTAAAACATTCGAAAGCCACGTATTTCGACTTGGGGAGTGTAGAAAAGAAGAAAAACTACAAAATCAAGAAAGTTCTAGGTAATGCTCTCAGTAGCTATGCCTCAACGGAAGGCACCACCTTCATGTGTAATTGATGGAAAGTGTTTGTAGCAAGCTTCTTTTCCCCACAATGGTGACTCGAGGATTTATATCAAACTCTCGAGGAATTTGTTGTGGAAGTGTATTTGTCTTCTCCTTTTCATGCAACTTGTAAGTAAAATAGTTTGTCTTGTGTCCCCAACTCCACCAAGTGGTTGTCAAGCACAAGGTTTTATATTAGTAATATGAAATAAAATATAAAGTAAACTGGAATAGTAAATAAAGCAAAGTAATACAAACTATATGATATGGAAGATAGGAGAGTTGTTTTGGGGGTTTTATGAGTCATTGCAAGTAGGGAAAGTATTTTTGTATTTTCGAAATAATAAATTGCAAAAAATATAAGGGATTTCTATTTTCGTGCCCTTGGTTCGTTAGTTGTACTAACTTTTCCCAGACGCTTAACTTTTCCTCACTTTTCCCCTCGCCATGTTAAGAAACCCTCGCGGGCGCTCGCGGGCGCACGGACGGTGGGATGCCGTCAGGTCAAAGGCTTGGCCGTTACATGCTGCCTGGTGGGACCGTGTTGGGGCGGGTCGGGAGTTCAGCGTTACGTTATGAGGCCTCGATTGTTACATGCCTGACCGGTGGGGCCGCGTTGGGACGGGTCTTGCATATGTGGTGAAGGGTGGGGCCACGTTGGGACGGGTCTTGCATACGTGCTAAAAAGTGGGGCTACATGGAGACACGTCGGACCGGCCATTCTCGCTCAACCGAAGCATTCGCTTCCCCTGAGCCCTAGAGCCCCTCCACTGCCCGGTCGTCATGCCCTCCTACCTTATGTAGTCCCCGGCCCCAGAGCCACCCCCTCCCCCTAGCCGTGGATCCCACTCCACCTCCGTCTCTGCTCCCGCCCCTGCTAGATCTACCCCTTTCGCGAACAGTATGCAACGTTGGCTGGTGCACCGTCCATCCTCGTCGAGCACGGAGAAGATTGGGTGGAATCGCAGGGATATAACGCATGGATTCCATCTAGGTAAGCATTGTTTCCCTTTTGTGGGTTGATTATTGGCAGTATTTGAACGCAAATCACTGGTGCTCAACTAACTGCCTTGATTTTCGAATAGGATTGATCCAGTGCTGGCGTAATTCATGGTTGTGAACAATATCTCTGGATTTTACTTCCAAGTGGTGGTTACAACCTCCATAACTCTCAGAGATAGATAAAATCTCCCTAAATTCTATTGTAAATTCCCATGGAGCAGTGGTGACTTAATTGGTTTGCAAGAGTGTTTGTAATTATGAAACTCTCGCATGGTCTGAAACTATAATTGACACAACTCTCACACGGCTAGCGATTCACTTTCAAATTAAAAAAATTATACAACTCTTAATGTGCAAGAGTGTTTATAATTGACACAACTCTTGAACACTTTCAAATTAAAAAAAAATTATACAACTCTTAATGTAAAAGAGTGTTTATAATTGACACAACTCTTGAACACTTTCAAATTTAAAAAAAATTACACAACTCTTAATGTAAAAGAGTTTTTATAATTGACACAACTCTTGAACACTTTCAAATTTAAAAAAAATCATACAACTCTTAATGTAAAGAGTGTTTATTATTGACACAACTCTTGAAAACTTCCAAATTACAAAAAATCATACAACTCTTAATGTAAAAGAGTGTTTATAATTGACACAACTCTTGAATACTTTCAAATTGAAAAATCATACAACTCTTAATGTAAAAGAGTTTTTATAACTGACACTACTCTTGAACACTTTCAAATTAAAAAAAATATATAAATCTTAATGTAAAAGAGTGTTTATAATTGACACCACTCTTGAACACTTTCAAATTGAAAAATTATACAACTCTTAATGTAAAAGAGTGTTTATAATTGACACTACTCTTGAACAATTGCAAATTGAAAAATTATACAACTCTTAATGTAAAGGAAAAGGGTGTTTACCATTTTTATAGTGTGAAAAGTGATCCCTAAACTTGCGTATACGAAAATTATAAACCTTTGAACACTGTGAAATCGCACTTAATACGTGATAATGATGTGCTAAAAAAATCTTGTGAGATTATCATTTTCATAGAATGTAGGGATGTAATGCATAAACTTGCATATGGCAAAAATTATACACCTTTGAACTCTTTGAAATCGCACTTAGGACATGGAGTGAATTATAATGCAAAAATTATGCACCTTTGAAAAATTTCCCTTCAAATTATATTCAAAATCATTTGTTTATGCAGTTAAATCATCAGTGGATAACTAGTTATTTTGCATGGATAGAGGGTGCCCCCTGATAGATACAAGGGTTATCTTGTACGCTAGATCACAGAGGATCAATCAACGGCTGGTGGGTACAATCCGCGTGACAACTGTCTCGACCAATCAGAGCGTAGAAGCCAAGATGAGCACAGTTGTGAGAGTTTGTGACTAAGAGGGAGGGGAAAACTGAGTAGAACTTAAAAACCAATGGCAAAACTGAGTAGAACTTTAAAAATAAGGGAAAAACTGAAAAGGGGGTTCAAATAGAAAACAAAAACAGATTTAAAAAATGGAAAATGCTTCTTTTATACAATAAAATACATATTGGCATACATCAAACTATTTGGAATTCAAATATACATCATTTTGACAATTATTGCCTCATTCAGACAAATTATGTTTTAGGAAGGGATGTTTTGGGGAGAGGCTTGAGTGGAAAGCCATGAACCTTCATAGATAGTAGGTGATTTGAGAAGTGGTGATTTCGGGTTAAAACTTGATTTATATACATTTCTTATGGTGGCAGGTCACATAATATGACTCCCTGGGTAGATGCCACTATGTTTTGATCTTTCTGAATTTGTTGTGCATAAAATGACTCCATTAGCTAGATAAAACCCATTCTTTGACTCTCTGTTGACCAGCCACCGGAGGGTAAAGTGAGTATATTGCACACGGCAGTGTTAGTATTAGAGGGCAAAACTGAGTACAACCAAACTGCCAGTGCTACACTCGAGGGTATAACTGAGCACAACTAAGTGGCCAAGGTTAGAAACGAGGGGGAAAACATGACGCACGGTACACGTGTCACGCTGCATGGGGCGGTAGCGGACACGTGTGGCCATGCACGACGCAGTAGCGCACGCGGTTAAGCGGTGCGCGGTGGTGCAAAGAAATGTCTCCTCCCATCACCTTTATAGAGGCACCCTCACTCTCACTCATCACTCACTCGCTCACGCAACCATCTCCATTGTCCCATCACCTTCTGCAAAACCCAAATAAAACCCAAACCACGCCGACGATGGAGAAGAACGGCGCGGTGGCCATCGTCGCCTCCAAGGCGTCCGACAAGGAGTACCCTGTCCCCGTACAGGCCCCCGTCGAGGCATTGAAGGAAGCCGCCATCCCCGTACAGACCCCCGTCCCCGCTTCCACAGTAGCCGCCGGCGAGGAGGCTCCCGTCGCCGTACAGGCCCCCGCCGTTCTCCTGCAGATACTGCACGGCTGGGACACCTACCGGGAAGACGATTACATCAGGTCGGAGAACCCCTTAGACACCATCTTAGCTGACCCATGGTCGGAGGTAACTAGGGTTTTCTCCCCTTCCTTTGTTCTTCCCCCATTCCCATCATTTGATGCTATATCGTGTGTTATTAGGGCTCGGCTGTTCATATTTTCAATCGGTGGATTCTAGGTATTTTTATAGTAGATAATCCTCTTGTGTTAGATCCTGTATTTCGATGAATGCCCCTAGTTGGGATCAGTACTAGAACCGATTGTTAGTTGGGATCAGTACTAGCACCGATCTGTAGTTGGGATCAGTATTCGATTTGGTTTGAGACTTGGGGATTGGGGAATAATGAGGGGATTTCAAACGGTTAATTAATGCAAGTAATCAATTCCGATAATAACGGTATCTCAATCATGTCCTTATTGCACGCTACTGTTTTTTCTAATAGGTGGATAGCAACGATGTATGCAGTGATGACGAGCCCATGGACACCAAGACTCGTCAGGTGCTGAGGAAGCTGAAGTCCGGCCAGTTCAACGGCTTCTTCGCTGTCGATGTTTACAGGTGCTTCTTCTGCACCAGGAGCCTCTCCACTGACCTCAACTCCCTCGTGATGCATGCCGAGGACGTGAAGACATGCGGCCCGTCAAAGAATGCCAACGTCTTTAGAGCCTAGAACAAGGCGCTCGGGTTTCACCTCCGCAACCTCCAGAAGGTGGCCATCGAGGAGGGTCGCATGCCCCCGATCAAGGCCAAGGCGCCCAAGGTCAATGGACTGGGCAGCAGAAAGTGGAGGAAGCGCCACAGGGTGGAGGCGGAGGCCATGCGGGGCCACTGATCTTGTGCTGATGCTGTTGCTGGTGCTGTGAAGCAGCTTCTTTTGTTTTGTTGTCTGTGATGAATTTGTAAGCTGCTATATCTACATCTGCTCTGTTCATCTACATCTGCTCTGTTTATCTACATTGTCGAACCTAGTTTAAGTATCGTACTATATAATCCTTTATTAGATGCTTTATCTACATCTGCTCTGCTCATCTATATATTTATGGTGCTGGTTAGATTTGCTGCCAGATTGGGAAAATACGAGGGCCAAAAGCAACCATGAATGAAGAGCGAAGCTGATCTAGATTCGCTGCCTTTTTTGGGAAAAATAACAACTGTTAGCAACATAAAGGGGAAAAGGCGCTCTTAAAAAGGCCAAACATAAAAATAACAAAAAAGAAATCTTCCAATTTAGGTGACAGGGCGTACGTAACTACCATACACACCCCACATGGTCCACACCACATCCCCAAAAACGCGTTCCCAACAAGCTAGCCCCACACGATGGGGGGTCCTACTACTTGACCCGACTAAACGTGGCTCCACCTATCATCACGTAACGGGGTTGGGTCCTACTTGTCAGGATGTAACGGCGAGGGTCCACTACGGGACCCACCTGAATGTGGCCCCACTTGTCAACACGTAACGGCGAGGGTCCACTAACGGGACCCGAGGGAGAGCGAGTTTCAGACCGATGTGAGAGTTCCATAATAGGAGCTGGACAAAAGTGAGGAAAAACTAACCGGCTGGGGAAAGTGAGTACGACTAACGAACCAGGGGCACGAAAATATAAATCCCAAAATATAAAAGTTAGTAGATGCAATGGAAAGGTGTTTCTTATGATTAAAATTGGATCGGGGTTCATGGGTTCACTTCTGTACTCTCATTTTAAGTTGAAGTGATCATAAAACAATTCATCAATGATAAATATTCATGGAACTTATATATGTGTTCGATAAGAATTCATATGGGCATCACATTCTAACGTATATATGAAACACATCTCTCTTATAGTCCTCAAGAAAGGGAAACTCCATGCAATCTTGAATTAAGATCAAATCAGATTATATATTTATGTACTATAACATGATGTTTGAAATACAAATATGCTACCTTGACCTAATAATATTATCACACTGTCACATGATAACTATAGCACATGTTTTCACTCTATCCCTAGTGAGGCAGCAAAAGAACGGTAAAAACCAAAGAAGATCTTGAATATTGTTTGTCACAGTTCAATCACTACCACCATGCTACTCCATCTAATACACACTTCTCCCCATACAATTTCTTGCATACAAGTTGTATCAAAACAAAAAATTAAGAATGGGGTACATGATATGCATCTATCAATACATCTTACACAAAATAGATTCCAATCTCAAATATAAAATCATAGAACAAAGATCCACCACATAGGAATTACAAATATGACCATAATCATGTAGGGAAACTCATATGGTACTATATCTAGGAAGAACAACATAGAAATAGACCAATATACTGCCACAAACCCATAGTATGGAGGTGGACTACTCCCTCTTCATCATGGTGATGAGATCACCCCGGAGGTGGCTCCGGTGGAGTTTCCCCCTCCAATCTCGCTGGATCTGACTCTGTTTGGTGGTGTTTTCATCTCTGGTGTGCTCTGTCATGAGGACTCCCCGGAGGATCCTTAGATAGGGTTTTTTAGGTCAAGATAACTCCATGGACAAAAGAATCAATGTGATCGGACGGCCGAGGAGAAAACGAGGGTACGTGGCATGTCCACCTAGGCTAGGCGCGCCACCCAGGCTCCTTTTGGCCTCCTGTCCCATGAGGTGAGGTTCTTGTGCTCGAGAAGCTTCTCGTGGATAAATATTGGCATTCCCAAAAGTTCAGGTCCATTTGACTTCGTATAGGTCCCAAAATGGATCATTGGTAAATCCACAAAAATCAATGTAAAACATGGATATAACATTATATATGATGCAAATATGCGGGTAAATATGTTAACGAACTACGAAGATGATGTATGCATTTTACATGAATCAACATCCCCAAGATTAACATATGCTCATCCTCGAGCATGAAGGTGATAAAAAATGAACTTGGACTTTGGAGTTTGTTACTTTTGCTTCTTTCATTATCATGTAAAGTTCATAGGTTCAAATGCTTTCAATGAAACATAATATATAATTGTACTATCAAGTTGTATCTTTTGCACAATCATAAGCATGTTGAAAAATAAGTAATGGTGTGATAAAATAAATGAAAGGTAAAACAAATCTTCAAGCACACTTTGATGAACCTATAAAATAAGAGACGCTTCCTATCATTGGCATTGGTGTTTTATGCCTCTACTTTTATTTTTGGGCTACTTCTTAGTTTAATAACCTTGACTGGAAGACTCACTTCTTAGTTTCATGTCTTCCCTTGAGATGTTTTGCATCTTGTACCGAAAGTAAGCATTGAATATATATGTTAAACGTCCATAAAGAATTTAAAGTAGAATTTTGATCTATGTAATTCATGTCAATAATACTAATAAGGATGGGGTTCCAAGTATCTTTTATTTCAAAGCTTCATATGGTTTACGTGTTAAAAATTTACAAGTTGATTGTCTCATGCACCATACCTATGACCTTGCACTCATCATGCTGCTCAACTTAGGCCTATCATTGTTGTCATGTTTATCATTGAAACTGCATCACTAAAGTACCTCTTTCTCCCTGTGTATCTATATGCCCCCTCATGTTTCCTTTAGCATAGGATTTAATATAATTACGTGGTTCATGTTCATAGAGGGAAGTATCTCTATGCCAGAAGAACAAGAAAAATAGACATATGAATAATCTCCACAAGGATCATCACGCTGTAAGTTCCCACCATGAGTGCCGCACGGCGCATGGATTTGACTAGCGGTTCAGGAGTGTCCTCTCTTAACATGCCTACTCCAGTATGCACACTTTATTTCACATCGATGCAATCGATAGGAAGAACTAACATGATTAATTATCAACATTCAACATTGAAATCTTGTGCCATGACAACATGGTTTCGCCAATAACAACCTATAAGATGTAAAGCACATAAAATTCCATAGTGGTATCACCCCAAACCTTACTTTCTTATGAGCTTTAAAATACATGAAAATATTTTTTTAAGAATGTTTGGAGGATTAACATACATACTGTACTTGAAATTATATTTTACACAAATAGGTGGATATGCCTAGTCTAATTTATGGGGTTTGTAACAAGTCTTAGCTTATATTGTGAAGGCTTAGTGTAACATCCCAGCATATAGGACCTAACGAAGGGTAGATTTAGGAATATGTATTATTGCATGCATTCATTTGAAAAAAAATGTGGGTAAATTTTTCGCCAAATAAAAACCTTGAGTGATCAATGTTTCTTTCTTACTTTGAGAGTAGGTTTTGTCTTAAAGGAGGATTGCTATAAACTTTGATATGATCTTAAGGAAATGATGTGTATTTTGAAATGAGTTTGGATTTGTAAAACTTAAGTGTTTTATAATTTAAATGATTTTGATATAAGATTTGAATCTTAAATTAATTAAGAAAAAGGTATTATAACTTAAATCTTATCTAAAAACAATATTGTATATGAAATTCATTTTATATACATGCACAAATTACAAAGAATAACTTACTGAAGATATTCCAAACCTCACAATTCACACAAAAGTAAAGAATAAAATATTCTTTATTAATAAATATATAATCTTTATTACAAATGAACCAAATAAAGATTACAAGTATTATAAAATAAAAATTACAAAAGATTAAGAGAATTAGATTTATATATCTACTAACTATCCTATATTTAAAACTATACTAAATCTTCAACTTTATCTTTATATATGCAAAACATAGAATAAATAAGAAAACAAAACGGGATTAGTGTTACTATATTTCTCTCAGATATGTTAGTGAGGTGCACTTGACAAACTCATCATTGAGAAATGTTAAAACGGGGCAAGTTTCACCAATATGAAAGATTTCATCTTTCATAAATTCAAAGCCAGAATGCAAATGACAGCCAAAAGGGACCAATTCACAGCCAGGGTAAAAGTAGATTGGTAATAGTAATTTCAAATTTTTTGAACCTATCCATATGTTCATAGAAGGCACACAGGTTGCACACACACACAAGCATGCAGATGGTGTGTTGTCGATCACACAATGCACAACCAATATCACAAAACCACAACACAGCCGTGGGGAAGCACCTCAGTGCATCACACCACTACACCACACCACATCACAGCTAGGGTGAACGGCAAGCAAACCAAGAACAGCAGCAAAACCAACCACCCAGATCAAGCCAAACATCACCAGGATGGTGACATAAGGAGGGGGATGGATCAGGTGGACAGCAAGGTCAAGCCGAGGAGCTAGGAGGAGCAGGCAAGCTCAAGAGCAAGCTCAGGAGCCCAGCAAAATCAGATCAAGATCATCATCAATCTACTACACCAATATCAAATCTTGTGGCGAGTCTCATAAAAACCATCAGATGCTTTCATCAGAATATCTAAACAAAAGCATGTGTTTCTTTATATAATGATCTCTCAATATGCACCCAAGAGGGGTCAATCTATCATAGAGATTTCAAGTATAAGGATAAGGAATCAAGCTCAACCACAAACACTAAACCCTCATACCAGCATCACTGGGTTCAGTGTTATTTTTTTACAACTTAGATCATTTCATTTGATCCTAACAGAACAGGGCACATCTCTCAGAGAGAGATTAGCACCTCTAAATATATAAGTTTCAAACAAACTATTGCCCAACTAACTAGGAATTACATCCTAGAGCCTCAGACCAACATCATAGGAAGGTAAGATAATAAAAGCTTCCATATCATCTTATCAATTTTTATCACAAGCATAATCAAGCTAAGCCCAGAAATAAAAACCCAATCACTTGTGTGCCAGAATACAGTGTTATCACAAGGACAAGTTCTTAATGAGATAAAGCCAATCTTTACTTCGCTTCCATAGATAAAAAACGAACAACCACTACATATCATTTTCCTGAAGCCAAGTGCCAGGAATCAACCTTAAATTCATTTATAGATCCATAGAAATCATTGCAAGCAATGATTTGATTCAGTGAGTATAATCTCATACAAGCCTATAGTATAATTGTAATAAGCAACTATTGTCAGTATAAGCAATCTGACAATAGAGTTAACTCTTAGATCAACAACATAATCCAATCAAGGATTTCATTGATACACTAGCATGAATCATAGTGGATTACCACTAGAATTAATCTGACAGGCAATTAGCAGCAACAAAGCTACTATTAATCATCAATCATAGCAAACAATCTTTTCCCATGAACAAATATGATCAACACTAGATCTAAAGCATCATAGATATGATCAACAGGGGATTATCAACCCTAATCAGGGCAAGAACTCTAATCCAGAGATGAACTCAACCAGCACATAGTCACTCAACATGAAAGCCACTAGATACACAGGGAGAATCATGGCAGTAGCATAGACAAACACTACCACGACAACTTACCCGAGGTCCTCGCTGACGAATCGAAGAGGAATCAGAGGGGCCGACGAACCGCGGAGGCACAGGGAGCACCCGGAGGGGTGCGGAAACCTGCCATGGTGGCGGCCGCAGCAGCGCACGAGACCAGCACACGACCACAGGCGGGATCGTGGCGGAGGCGACTGCATCTTTTTTGAACCCTAGTGTTCGGGAATGGGGTGGAACTGACCACGGGGAAGCCCCAGAGTCATATCCACGTGGATAGAACGATGGTGGCAGCCAGAACGGCTGACGATGACGAGAATCGATGGTGGCAGCATCGCCGGCCACGGGGGCGAAACAGAGGAGGAGGAGATAAGGTCGAGGGAGAGAAGGGAGGCAGAGTGGGCTAGGTGGGCCAAAACCCTTCGGGGTAGTCATTTGACCCTGCCCTATTGGGCCACCCTGGCCCAATAATCCCAAGGGGCCAGCCCAGGGTATTTAATAAATCTTTTGATCAATTGGAAAAAACCAAAATACCCCTGGCCTCAATAAAATTATGGAAAATAAAATAATAGTCCAAAAATTATAAATAAAATATTTTTGGATTCACAATAATTCACTCTGTCTAAATAAAATAAGGTATCAAATTTTGGACATTCAAATTTTATAAGAATTCTGTAATTTAAATATTCCTTATGGAATTTCACAAAATTATTGAAAGTGATAAAAATAAATAAAAATCACTTTCATTATTTATTAATATTATAGTATTTTTGAAAAATACTAAATAATTATTTAGTAATAAAATTAAGGTATAATTAATAATTCCTAAAGGAATTATTAAATAAATAAAAGTCAAATAAAGGGAAATAAAATAAAATAAGTCAATACATGTTATAAATATTAAAAAGAAATATTTATAAATCGTTTATTACTAAAAAGTAAATTTTGGGGGTAAATGCATATAAATTTAAATAATGCATTACATTACTTGCATAATCATTTTGCTTCTTTAAATATTGTCCTTACCGGGCAATAATGATGTTTTTGTAGAACTAGAAGCTCAAGGTCCGGTGCAAGCATTAGAGTTCACTACCTTGCCATCACAATGCAAGTCCATCACTTGCTCATGTCCTTTGAAGAGTCTTTATCAAAGTATTTGCAAATTGTGTGTTATCATATATGCTATAAAAGAAAGAAAATATTATTTTCATAAACAAAGAAATCGTAGATATCATCCTAAGTGGTGATATAATGGAGCAATAGAACATAGAGTTCTAATTGCAACAATGATGATCAAATAGGGACTTAACAACCCCTGACATCAGTGATTCTAGCGCCGTATATTACGCGTTAGCCATGATGGAATGGGACAGATAAGTCAGTTGTATCTTCTTCCTCTCGCATGAAGCCTGATGTGCAGGTCGTGGTTGTTATCCTCATAGCGTGCATATTGATTGGTAATTTGTAGAGGATATGCAGCATATGGGTGGGAACCCTCAACATCCCACGATAGTTCTGGCATCTAATGGTCTGTACAAACCATTGTTGTAATTCATTATGTGGGCATGGTGTACACCAAGGAGGCATGCGGGGTCGTGAAGGGGGCAGTGATTGGCTTGGACCAACTACTAGGCCCCACATCATGGAATTGTGGACGGGTAAGTACGCCTAGTTGTGCAACAAGGAGTTGATCTCTCATGGGTAAAGTAACACACCTCTGCAGAGTGTAAGAACTGTAACTTGTTACTCCCTGTTCCGGGAAGGAGCTACGAACGCGGCAGGAAAGGAACTCCACGAAAGTTCTGGTCAACCTGTGAAGGCTGATTGTCATAGTTTTTCGGAATAAAATCAACCTTTGAAGAAAGATTTACAAAAACTGCATATTGCCAAGGATTTATAATCCGAGGTGGTAGTTAGAGCATCAAACTTCCCACCTGCATATAATGAACTTGTTGGGTAACGCTGTTACTCATCCTTTCCTTTGATCCCTTTCTTAGACTCTGAGGATCCCAAACACGTGCCAATGTATGCATCCGAATGCCAAGAAGACGTGTTCTACGAGGAACCGGATCTATCTGGAGGAGTTGAAGGCGTGGACTACGAGATCCGCTACGGTCTCAATGAGGACGAGTCCACTTTAGTGTCTAGTTAATAGTAACTAACGGAGCCGAGTAGCATGAACTCTATAGAATAAGCTATTGAGCCCCACTCCTAGTCGGAGTTGTTACTTTTAAATTCCACTGAACATCTTATATTTCGGTTTGTAAGTTGGATCTTTTGGAAGTCCTGAACTTCCGATATTGTAATAATAATAATTTGTGTACTTTTGTAATATGGACCCACAATGTTTCTGTTGTACCACTCTGAGGGATGTGATATTTACGGAACGGTGTTCTGTGGATGTCATGTCAACGACTATAGTATACTACACATGAAGTGGTATGCTGGGTCACCGCACTTAGCAAAAAGGGATCTAAAGAGTGTGCCATCTAGTTCATAATGCCAAACATTTATTTTCTCACCTTGATCCTTAATGTTGAACATAAATATATACGAACAGAGGATATAAATTAATAGGTACAAACAGATCATTCTTCATATAAAGTATTTGAGCTTAAAAACTAGATACATCATGAATTTCAGCTTTTGCTTTTATCTCCCCTTTTATTTTATTTCAAGGAATTCTTATTTAGTTTGAATATCATCAAGGCAAAGTTTCTTTTTAATAGCTTAATCATAAACATTTATAATAATAGTGATGGTGGTCCTCTTAATGCAAAACAAACAAATGCTCCAAGTTTCTATGATAGCTTTATGTTGCTCGAAAAACAAAATTTAGAGGTTTGAAAACTAAGAGTTCAATAGGTCCAGTGGGGTGCCTTGGGCATCCCTGATACCTTCGATCCGGATTACGGATGTAGTATAGCTCTTTTTCCTAGTAGACCTAGGTTTATCGAATCCTCGGGAAGCAGAAAGCAAAGTGAGATTACCTTAACGGACCTTCGAGAGTTTTAGAATTCCTATTGCGTTTTCACCGGACCAAGAGTTTGCGATCTTGTTGTTGTTGTTGACGATGTAGATAGAGAGGGCCTAGGGTCTTCGGTTTTCACCTGTAGCTATGCAAAACATCTGATGGGAATAATAGATAGTAATAAAGTACTCATGTAATTATTAGAGCAAGATAATTATATGTGGGAAGTGCATACATAAATGTTATCACCTTTGCAACCGCTTATGGCAATAACCTACTAGTCTCATCCATGGAAGAAAGAGAACTAATGATATGCATAGTGATGTCACCGTTAATCCCAAGTAAGTTCCTCACATACAGCCGTACTACCCTTTCTGTCACTAGGTTCCTATTTTGTAGATCAGTCGTTACTCACACTTCCTTTACCTAGATCAATCCTCGGGGTCTTGGGTACCTGACAAGTCCTTAGATTGAGGCAAGATAGGGTACTATAATCATCAAGTCATACAAACTAATACATGATCCCATCTATGATAAATAACATTGACAAAAGCTACATGGCTAGGCCGAAGCCCTTAGCCCAAGGAAGATTACTCACACATAGAGATGAAATTGACAATCATAAAAATTGTACAAGAGATCATAGATTTGAAAACAAATAGTCTTACAATGTCGCCAATTGGAGATGAGATCTACTATTACAAGTGGTGGAAGATGGCTATGGTGGTGGAGAAGGGTTTAGAGGTTTAGATATAGATCTATTCCTCCGGCGTGGCGACAGGGAGAGTTGAGGATGAAAGAATCTATGTTGTGGAGACGGAGGCTCGTTTCTCATTGCCTGAAGACTCTTTATATAGGGATCCCTTCACGAAAGTTATTCTGTTTGACCTAAGGAGGTCGGTGCAAACTATACGGCTATAACTATACGATGGCGGGCCATATAGGTGGTCGTTAAACTTGCAGTTGCCTCCTCATGGCTCCTGGTTTCTTAAGCGTGTTGAAATCTCGTATCTTTGGCATTTATGTAGTGATTCCCTTCATAATAAGTCATTATCTGCGCAGGCGAAAATAGTAAGAAAGGATTGCATACCCCTCTGATCATTAGGCATTAGTGGCAGGAAATAGAGAGATATTTCATCAAATATACGAATAATATATAGTTTAAGTGCAGACGTGGATGGCTATATTTCACAGCCCTCAAGCTCCCCAAGCTTAAACTTGATCGTCCTCGAGCAAGAAAACCAAAATCAAAAGGGAACTCAACATTTAAACTATAATAACGAGATGATGACCTTACTCATGATTGGTAGTCTCCTGTTTCCTCCACTTTATTAATCTAAAAGACTTTAGCATAGATAGAGTAATGGCAAGCCTATCATAAGGGTTTCATGAATCCTTATAGTGCAGCAAAATTATTATAAGCATGGATGATTCAAAAGAGTAAACTTATTACATGTGATGTAATTAAATCATAGGTTTGCCTTTGAACAATAGAGTGTAATCATGTAAAATTAAGTGTGTGAGAGTTTTTATGAAAATAATATATACTAGAGTATCTCAACTCTCCCACGTCAATACTTTTCAAGCACTACTTTCCTATTCATTTTCCTTCAAGAATTTCAGTTTTTAAGTAACTGAGAGAATGCCAAAAAAATTCATTAGTTTATCGAGCTGAGATGGACACTCATGGCATCACTAAGGTTTTTGTTCCTTTCGCATAATGATTACTCATATCAGCCAGAGGAGTGATTCCATTATGTTACAGCTACCCAGGAGTGCCATGAATCTTACCCATTATAGCATTACTGCTACCAATGTTTAATCAACTCATAGCCGAAATCTAGGAGTTTCCTCCATGAAGATCGTTTGTAGGCCAGCGGAGTTATTAGCATCCCGTGAAGTTTGACACGCATAAAGATATATAATTCTAATGATTTACAAGTCAAACTTTGGTATGCTCACAAAAACCGCTAAACATTAATTCAATTGAACAAATAATTTCAAAGAGAGCTATCAAGTCAATTATTATTTTGTGTGGTGTCGAGTGTCTCTAGGAATAAGCTTTCAAGACTAAACACTACAACACGCAAGTCTTCAATTTGTGAGAATTTTTATTATTTCAATTGTTTAGCAAACTTTTACGCAAGACTTGGTTAACTATAAGACCTAGAACAAAACATACCCAGTTAAATACCCATGCAAACAAATTTTTACTACAATATAGAGACTCACTCCACTGATATAACATCTCAAAATTACTACTAACTAGCATGGGTTTCTCAAACTTCAAAATTGAGGAGTCATAAGGCATACCTCTCATGTTTGGTTCCACTTATCTCTTCCCTTTTTATTTATTTCTTGGAAACTCGAAGCCAATCACTCTCCTGCAAATCAAAGAGAACTTAGAGGCGGAAATAAAAAGAGAGAGGGGAAATAAAGATAAACAGAGAAATTTTTTTGTGGTTTTTGAGAAGGGGCATTAAATAATAGAAAATTGGCAGCAAAACTCGGCCTGAAAATCTCAAACAAAATAATATAACTAAGATAAAGTGTTTGGGAAACTAACACGAGTGCTTATAAACTCAAATAAAAGCATAACCTCAAAAATAAGATAAAGCAAATGAAAACCAAAATATAAAATAGATAGAAAACCTCCCCAATCTTAGGCTTTTGCAAGTCCTTCAAATCACTATGGTGGGGGGGGGGGGGGAGTTGTAACTCCAGGCCGAAAATTGAGTTGAAAGGTTACTTTTTGTTTCTTGGAGGTTCAGAGCGAGATTGTGCATTCCCTCCACAGTTCCTCCAAGTTCATGAAAATCTTGATATGTAGCAAACCGGTTTGGTGGCTGTTGCTCCTGATGAGGGACTTCTTGCTCCTCCTCTTGGTCCTCGTCCTCCTCCGGAATCTCTTCCTCAAGTTGGTGTTGCTCAACCTGCAAGTCATAAAGCACACGTCCTTCCTCGATAGAGAAAAGATAATTAGGCAAAGGAGCAGGGTATATACGCCTAGCGCCAGCAATATGCAGATAATAAACACCACCTCTCCTAGTAAGCATTTCACAAGCCCTCAAAGTAGAGTAACCAACACGTCACTCACCTAGCGTCGGCTGTAACTCAACTAGGTAGATGCCCAATGCATTGGCAAGCACGGTGATGACGCCTCCACAAGTGGTTGGTCCTTGGCTTTGGTGGGATTGGTGCTCCAAGTAGCGCACAAGTATTGCGCCGAGGTGAAGTGACAAGTTGTCATAGTTGAAAGCATCTTTTGCAAGGACTAATATGTCATCTGCATTGAGTCTTGTAAACTCATTATGCGCCTGCAAGGTGTTAGCAATAACATAGAAAAAATAACGAATAGAAGGATGTTGAATATTCTTCCCTCTGCTAACTCTAGAAGTAAGGTTCATTCTATTATAACAGAGTTCAGGGGAAGGTTCCATGTTAGTAAAATCTGCGGGGAGAGCATTAGGATCATTGTTGGGTAAACCAAAACAATTGCACCATTCATCTAATGTTAGAGAATAATTCTTGTTCATGAGTCGGAAAGAAATTTTAGCCTCACCATGCCATGCCTTAACAGTGCTTTGCAAAGAGCTAAGAAAATCAATGGTTAAAATATGATAGGTTGGTGCATCATGGAATACAAAGGTTTGCAGGACAACTCTACTTCAACGTAAATTAAAATAATCAGAAATACCGAGTTGGTTCAAAGTGGTGGGGCAAGCCCACTTGGTTGCCTTGAATTCTCGGTTTTTGATCTTGTCGAAATGATCACGGTGGGCTTCGTTCTTGAATCGAATGCCCATGTGTTCCTGAGCTGCATCCCGAGAAGAACTATCTGCGGCAAAAGCACATGTCTGGCTCCTCGTGTTCATCCTATACAAAAAAGAGCCAAATATAAAACTTTTTGATCCAACAGTAATAGTCATAGCATAATCCTCATCATAGCACACTAAAGACTCTCCTCAACATATTAATTTAGGTAAGATAATAATGGCAATTGTCCAAATATAAGTATCACCTTAGATTGATAATGACAACGGATTAGTGATGAATTTGCAAAAATTAATTTGAGGATCGGAGGAGAAACATATCGTAGATTACTTGTGTGCGAGGAATTCGAAAGAAATCGAGTAGGGGTGAAGATCCCTTGAGGTTTTTAGAGAGTTGGGAGGTAGAAGAGAGAAAAAGGTCTGTGTTTTTTATGATTTCGGTACCTTCCCAAGCGTTTAAGTGGTCGGACGCAACTATACGGTGGCAACTATATGGCGGAAACAGGGCGTTCCAGCCATATAGTTGGTCTGACGTCAAAATTTTAGGGTTTCCTAGGGTTTTTGTCTGGCGGCTGTAACTATATGGTGACAAATATACGGCCAGAACTTTTTGTTCCCGCCGTATAGTTGGTCATCAATCCTTCTGTACTCTGGGATGAAAAATTGTCGATGGGTAACATAACTATATGGCCGCAACTATACGGCGAGAATTTTTATTCCCGCCGCATAGTTGGTCGTTAAACTTTCTGTACACATCAAAACTTTTCTATTTCTTCGTAGATTAATTTTTAGACTAAAACTTAGCGAAACACCTTGTTTTGACAGAAAAAAGATAGACTAAAATTTCGACCAACTATGGAATATATAAACATGGATTTTTAGTACCGCTTAATATCCTCCTCTCTCTAGAGTTTTCTAGCACTCTTTATTTATACAAAACTTGAATTAAACTTAAAAACTTAACTCAAACCTTTATTTCACATGGGTTGCCTCCCATGCAACGCTCTTTTATGGTCAATAGCTTAACCTTGATATCGTTTAATTAGGCCATATGAGTGGAACACCCACTCTGAAGTAATTGGCCTTCAAAGTGATGGCCTACTTATCATCTTGCTTGGCTTTCTTTTTCCTAGGGAAATGAATAACAAAAGGATCCCGCGAAGGCAATTGAAGCTTCACATTCCCTTCATGCAAATTGATCAAAGCCTTAATTTTTCATAAGAAATGACGGCCTAATATGATAGGGGCAGTAGAATCTTTAGGCATGTCAAAAATAACAAAATTAATAGGAGCAGGACATGCTTTAATGTAAACTAAAGTATTTTACTTTATGCCTACTTCTTGTTTATAGGTAGAATCTGTTAGATGTAATTTTAGTTCGGTGATTTCAAAAGAGCCAAGATTTAACTTGATAAAAAGACTCTTTGGAATTGTTGAAACACTTGCACCTAGATCACATAGTGCACCTATTTCATTAGTCCCAATTTTAATCTTAATGGTAGGCCCAAATATATCATCTATCTTAACAGGCAATTTTTCAGAAATTTTCTTGTATTCTTCTTCAAGCCCATGTACCTTTATTGCTACCTGATTAACAAAGTGTTGATACATGGCTTCTTCATTTCCTTCACTTACTGGAATCTTGACATTGATCCTTTTTACGAGTTCTTCCACAGTGTATTTTGGTGAAGGAGCATTGCTATAATCAAGTTCTTCGGGCTCCTCCCTTTGGATTCTTATCATCTTGAGCTCTTCAACTGGATTGGGCTCAACTTTACCTGCAATTTTTTCTAGAATGATAGTTTGACTCTCGGTTATCTTGAGATCTTGGAGGGATTGTAAATCATTTCTTAAACTAACAGCTTGGTTAGATAATTTACCAAACATAGCATCATGATCCTCCGTAATTTTCACTAGAATATTTTTTTGCTCATTTTGTGAGTCCATAAAAGCTTTAAGAGTTTATTGGAGACTAGTATTGCTTGATGTCATATTATTAATAGAGTTACCTGCAGGACTAGAGTAATGTTTCTAAAAGTTTGGATAATAATTCTTCTTCCAAGCAGGGTTACAATCATTACGAGCTACGAAGTCTACTTCTTCAATATTTGATTCTAGAGTAGTTCTTATCGGGGTTTCCTTACCTTTAACAGCTAATATAAGCTCATCCAACTTAGAATTGAGTTCTCCATTATCTTGAGGTGTGATGGAGTTCACCTTGTTAGTGTTTGATCTTTCCACATGCCATTAGGCATGGTTGTCTTGCATATTTTCTAGAAGCTGCTTTGCTTCGGTAATTTGCTTACCCATAAATGTTCCTCTAGCTGCAGTATCTAGCATAGACTTAGAAACAGGGTTAAGAGAATTATAAAATAAATGGAGAATTAACCAATCTTCCATCCCATGGCTGGAATAGTTTCTCATAAATTGTGTCATTCTCTCTCATGCAAGCTCTAGTGGCTCACGCTCTTCCTGTATAAAACCAGTAATATTAGATCTGAGTTGCATAGTCTTTATAGGTGGCAAGAATTTAGTCATAAATAAATAAGTACATTCCACCCATGATGCAATAGTATTTCTGGGCAAAGATAACAACCATTCTTTTGCTCTTCCTCTAAGAGAGAAAGGAAATAATCGCAATTTGACCGCATCGGGATCAACATCATTAATGTGCCTCATATCACATATTTCAGTGAAAGTATTCAAGTGCATACCTGCATCTTCTATAGCAGAGCCTCCAAATTGACTTTGTTTAACCAAACTTAAATAGTTGGGCTTAATTTCATAATCTCTAGCAGTAATTATTGGCTGAGTAATAGGAGTACACAAATAATCATTGTTAGGAGTTGCAAACTCCCCAAGATTCTTTTTAGCCATACTTCCTATGTTTTTATATTTTCTTAAACAAGTACAATGGTGATAAAGCAAGAACTAAAAATACTAACTAATTTTTTTGGTTTTTCAAATAAAAAAATAAAAGCAAACTAACAAAATTAAAAATGATAATTTAAAACTAGAAAGGTTCCTACTAACCTCACTAGGGTAGCTATTGCTTCCCCAACAAAGGCGCCATAAAAAGGTTTGATACCTTCGATCTGGATTACAGATGTAGTATAGCTCTTGTTCCCTAGTAGACCTAGGTTTATCGAATCCTCGGGAAGCAGAAAGCAAAGTAATATTACCTTAACGGACCTTCGAGAGTTTTAGAATTCCTATTGCATTTTCACCGGACCAAGAGTTTGCGATCTTGTTGTTGTTGTTGTTGTTGTTGTTGTTGACAATGGAGAGAGAGAGGGCCTAGGGTCGTCGGTTTTCACCAGTAGCTATGCAAAACATTTGATGGAAATAATAGATAGTAATAAAGTACTCATGTAATTGTTAGAGAAAGATAATTATATGTGGGGCAGTGCATCCATAAATGTTATTGCCTTCGCAGCCGCTTATGGCAAAAACGTACTAGTCTCATCCATGGAAGAAAGATAACTAATGATATGCTTAGTGATGTCACCGTTAGTCCCATGTAAGTTCCTCACATACATTTGTACTACCCTGAAAGAACATTTCATAATCCCTAGTGTTTTGTGTGTTAGATAACAATATCAAGGATTATTTAATGTGTGTTGAAGTGCTACAGGTATCTATCTTGAAAAGGGAAAAAACTTCTTTTGGGGGGCGAATAATCCGCCCCTACTAGGGGCGGATAATCTGACCCACCCCAGTTTTAGAAGGGCGCAACCCCCAGAGAGGGGGCGGAGTTTCGGCCGGATTTTCTGGCCTGGCCGGATAATTCGCACCCCCAGGTTCGGCTTCAAGTTTGCCAAGGCGCAACCCCCAGAGAGGGGGTGGAGTTTCCGCCGTACTTTTCGGCTCGGGGCGGATTTTCTCCCTAGGCTGGATAGTCTGCCCCCCCGTGGATTTTCTCCAAGATAAGACCGGTGTCGCCTACTATATGGGGGCAGAGTTTTCCTCGGAGTTTCCGTCCAAGGGGCGGGTTTTCCCCAGGGCATATAGTCCGCCACTAAGGGGGGCGGATAATTCACCCCCAAATTTCTCCAATGGCAAGATTTGGGCAGAGGGTACTTAAGCCAGCCGTTCCCCTCCTGCCAGAACTCTTGATGGATTCGAAAAAGTCAGGATCTGTTCATTATCCTTCAACCAAGAGAGCTCCACCTTCATCCACCAAAAGGCCCCGTCCCTTGGGAAATTGAAGGAGGAGAACTCAATCTTCAACAACTGCAATCAAGCGCTTCATCTCCTCTCCATTAATTTGGAGAATCACTAATCTAGTATTTCTTGCAAATATCTAGATCCTTGGTTTCGTTTATATTGATAAACCTTGTTCTTGAGAGAGCTTGTTATCATTACGGGAGCCCCCAATTCAGTTGTGGGTGTGTGCCCCGGTAGAGTTGTAAAGGCACTTGTTCCCGCCTCGAAGGGTACCAACAGTGGATAATGTGGATCAGGCCTTTCGTGGCGAGATCCATCGGAGAATAGGGTGAGGCCTATTGTGGCGTGGTGGTCTTAGAACCGCCCACCCCTCCAGCACATATGTACTTCCCTTAACAAGGAAGGAACTACGGTAAAACAAATACCTGTCTCCGCGTGCTCCACTATGGTTTCGTCACTCCTCTCTTTATGTGCTTAGTAGCTAGGTTTGCATATATGAAATTCTCGTAGTTGCATATCTATAGAATTTACTTTGTGTCAATCCCAAAATTGAAAAAGAACTAAAAAATTGAATAGACCCTATTTACCCCTCCCCCTCTAGGTGCCCATACGAGACATTTCAATTGGTATCAGAGCCCCGACTCTTAATTCGTCTTAACCGCCTAAGAGAAGTATGGGTTCCAAGGGAGATGGGGGTGATGCTCCGGAGGTAGTCACCATGAACGATCTCAAGACGTTGGAAAAAACCTTGGTTAGTTTAATGGAGGCTAAGAAGGAAGAGATGCATCAATTAATAATGCGTCTCTCCACATCCGCAGCATCACCTTCATCTACTTCTGAGGCAACCACTCCGCAATCCAAGGAAACGGGTAAAACCGATTCCAATGATAACGAAGTGGTTGGTGATGGCACTAGCAAGAGCTCCTCCTGGAAAAAGTATAGTGGTAAGGAAGGATACAATGAGGTTTCCCATGTGTATTCTCCTGATCCACCTATCCTACACCCACATATACATAATAGGGGTGATCCACACAAACTTTCAGCATCTACTTTTAATCAATGGCAATTTTTTATGGAGTATCATGTGTGCATCTCCTCCGTTGAGTTGTGGAAAATCATAGAGAATGGTCTTCATGTTCGAGGCCCCCACAACCTAACAAGAAGAGAGGTTGTTGATAGTCAACTCAACGCTACAGCTCTACACATGATCCATCTTGGTGTGGGTGACAAAGACATGCCACACATTCAACATCTTAGTACATCTAAGGAAGCTTGGGATGCACTCACCGAGCTCTTCATTGGAAATGAAAGTATGAGAAGGAATAGATATGATGCTTTGAGCAATGAAGTTGAAGGATTTTATATGTTGGATGGAGAAGACCACGAGGACATGTATAGGAGGCTCAAGTCAATAGCCACCACTTTCAGGAATCATGGTTCCTCTCATGTTGATAATGCGTGGATCAAGCGCAAGTATGTCAGTGCTCTTATGCCATTTGAGCCCACAGATTTGAAAAGTCTCCAAGGAAGGCATAATTACCACCTTATGACATCCAATGACTTAATGGAAGAAATGGCAGCTTTCAAAGTGGCTGCCATTAATGCTGAAGATGCTCATGCACGAGCTATGGGGATGCAAAAGGGGGTCAATGTGGCCTTGAAGACAAGTGTGGCTGATCATGATGAGGATGACATAGAAGGTATGGACTGTCTCGAGGATGTAAAAATAATTCATGGAAAATACATGGCCTTCTATGCTAGAAACTTTTGGAAGGATCCGGCCAAGGCCAAATCTGAACTAGAACGCAAGAGTGGAACATATGGAAGAAAGGAAAACGGTCCCAAGCTGAGAACATGTTTCAACTATGGAGACCGGCTGCACTTTGTAGCCGAGTGCCCATATCAAAGTAGGGAAGATAATGGAGGAAGACTTATTCTCAAGGAAAAGTCAAAGGATCCACGCAAGAAACAATTTGTAAAGAAGAATGCTCCATTCAAGAAGCAACCAAAGATTGTTCTAGTGGCTCAAGAAGAATATTCTTCGGGAAGTGAAGGTGAAGACGAGGATGATAGCTCTCTATAGGTGGCTGCTATAGCCACCACATCTACACCAAAATCTCTCTTGAACTCCCCGAATGAAAACGTAATCAACAAGAACGCTACTTGTCTCATGGCAAGAGGTTCTGAGGTATCAACTTCTAACACTTCTTTTCCAAAGGCTATGATTGACATGGATGATCCTACTAGTCTTAAGGTTAAAGAAGAGATTATTGCTTTGGACTATTTCTTCACTAACTTGCAAGGTGAGCACAAAATACATTTTGAGGCTCTTATGGACCAGCTGGCCCAAAATGAGGTGCTTCTTGAAGAAAAGGGCAGAATTGAAATGGAGGATGTAATGGAAATTGCATCCTTAAAATATTCTCTAGAAGAAGAAGAGGCTCGGGCTTCTCTTAAAGAGAGGCTTGAGTATATTGAGGAGTCACATGGAGAAATAGTGGCAAAGCTTGTTAAGGAGCATGACAATACAGTTGCCAAAGCAAAGGAGTTAAAGAAAAAAAAATTTACTTTGGGGCTGCTCATGCTAGACTCTCCGAGGAATTGGAGAAACTTGAGATCGCTCACAAGGCGTTGAAAAGTGAATTATCCATTCTCAACGAGTCACATGATCAGCTCCAAAGTTGATTGACCAAGTATGATGTTCCTAGCACATCTAAATCAACATATATTCACAAATAAAAAGCTAGTGTGGAAGAAGGGCTTGTCAATGACACCACTCCGAGAGATAAGGGTGTACTTGATGAGGTACTTGGCAAGCAAAGGTCAAATCTTGGTAAAGAGGGACTTGGATATGTAACCAAGTCCAAGAAGAATAACAAGAACAAGAAGACCAAGTGTGAACAATCAAAGAGAAGCACCGTTGAGAAGAATGTCACAAAAGGCAAAACTAACAAGATTGGTTTTGCAGGGTCTCACAATCCAAATTATGAACTCTTTTGTGATTAATATGGTGATGTTTATGCTTATTATGTTGGTCCTTTTGATGAATATGTTGCTTGGTCTATTGGGTTCCAAAGACCCTTGTTACTAACATGAGAGGACCCATTGAAAAATGGGTACCTAAAACCAAGAAGTAATTCTCTTCAAGGGCTATGCTTCCGGTGGGTCTAAATGGGTGTTGGATAGTGGATGCACTAGTCATATGACCAGAAGAAAGGATATCATCACAGAGATGCGACCCAATCATGATAATATTACAGTCTCCTATGGTGATAAGTCTAAATCCCAAGTATTGGGTCTTGGCAAGGTTGTGGTCGTACACGATATCTCTCTCGTGGATGTCATGCTTGTTGAGACTCTCGGTTACAACTTACTTTCTGTTCGTTCCCTTGGTAAGATGGGCTTTGCTGTTTTCATTGATGATTTGGTGGTACTCTTGTGGAGCAAGTCTCTAAAGGTCGCTTTTGTTGGGTATGTCGAAAATTACCTGTATGTGGTGGACTTTTCGGGGAAAACCACTTCGGGTCCGATGTGCCTATTCGGAAAGGCCGACGTGGGCTGGCTATGGCATCGCCATTTAGCCCATGTCAACATGAGAACTTTTCAAAGTATTCACAAGGGTGGCCTCATCCTTGGACTAAAAGACAATGTTTGCTTTACCAAAGATCATGTTTGTAGGGCTTGTGTTGAAGGCAAAATGCATGACTCTCCCCACAAGAGGAAGACCATTGTTTCTTCTAAGAGAATTTTTGAATTACTTCATGTGGACTTATTCGGTCCTCCATCTCATTCCAGTCTCGGTGGGAATAAGTATTGCTTGGTCATAGTCGATGATTACTCAAGATAAACATTGGTCTATTTCTTCAAGCTAAAGAGTGAGACTCAACAACGGTCATTGAATTTTCCAATGAGGTTCAACATCAACACAATGTTCCCATCTTGGCAATAAGAAGCGACAATGGCTCCGAGTTCAAGAACTACACACTGAATGAGTTTCTAAGTGAAGAGGGGATAAGACATCAATATTCCGCTGCGTACACCCCTCAACAAAATGGTGTAGCCGAGAGGAATAACCACACTTTGATGGATATGGATAGATCAATGTTGGATGAATTAAAGTCTCCTTACAAATTTTGGGGTGAAGCCATATCCACTGGTTGTCACTCATCAAATCGGCTCTACCTCTACAAGATCTCGGACAAGACTCCATATGAAATACTCACAGGTAACAAGCCCAACATTTCTTACACCCGGGTATTCGGTTGTAAGTGTTTCTTTCTTATCAAAGGTGTCCGTTTGTCTAAATTTGAGTCTAGGGCTTTAGAAGGTATTTTTGTTGGTTATGGTGCCGAATCCCACACTTATAAAGTCTACAACAAGCTCTCCGTAATTGTTGTGGAATCTTGTAGTGTGAAATTCGATGAAAGTGATGGCTCCCATGTGGGGAAAGTTGATGTTTGTGATGCAGATGCTGAAATACCCTAGGATGCCATAAGAAGAATGGGTGTGGGATTTTTCCACCCCATTGAGGAACCCCTTGTGGCGGATCGGGAAGGACAATGCTTCACTCAAGTGGAGCCCTCATCTACACAAGATCAACAAGCCCCTACTGCTGGAGAAACCTCTGCACCAACACCGCAACTTGATGAAGATCAACAGTCTTCTGGAAAAAATGATACTCCCAGGCCGGACTCCCCGTGTCACATCCCAAAATTTTCCAAATTTTGAAATGTGAAAATAAGTAAACAAAATAAATAATTGTGGAAATTTAGGGTGAAAAGAAAATTTTTGATTCCAAATGTAAACATCAAAACTCATCTTGAACAAACTTTGAATAAGTTTGAATCCAACTAAAATCAAATCAAGGGAAAATCATTCTTCATAAAGGCATCTTGAAACTTAAAGGAAGAAAATCATTTCCAAGATTACTCTAAGCATATGGTTTTGATCGACATAAAAATTGGTCAAACAAACATTTTAAAATGATCAAGAATGATAAATTAAAATATTATAAAACAATATAAATTCATTTCATTAAATTTGGAGCCATAGATAAAATCTTATGAATTTAATAAGGTAAAGGAATAATTTTCAAAGCTAATAAAGCTCCTATATTAAATCCATACCAAATTGTGATCAAATTAATCCTAAAGAGGTATAAAAGTATAAACCAATATTAAATAAGATTTTTCAAATTGGAATCACCAAGTTTGGATCTTTAAATTAAAAGATATGGATTTTATAAGATAAGTAAAGGAATAAATAAACAAGGAATATCTAAAAGCCAAATAAAATCTTGGCCAAATCCATAAGCATATGGAATAAATATAATCCTAATCCAAATAAAATAATAAGATAAAGATAATTCCAATAAAATTTTATGGCATTAAACCATATCCTAAATATATATGGATAAAGGTAAAATCCTTAATAGAAATGATTAATTAAATCATGGGAATATAATAGATGGAATTCGCCCTAGTGGAATAAAAGTTATTTTAAACTTTAATGAAATAAAAGAATCATTTAAATAAAAAAATTGGAATTAAAAACCATATTTGATTTCATTGGAATAAAGACATTTACCCAATTTAAATGATTAATAGATCATATGAAAATATTTCAAATAAATCAAAATGAATTATTTAACACCCTTTTGAATAAATAAAATCTACTAGAAAAGGTTTTGATAAAAATTTGAATTTAAATAAGAATGGAAATAATATTTAAAATCGTATTTGAATTAGGGCAAGAGCCTATTTTAAATAAAATATAAACTATAAAAGAATAAAGGAATTATTCTAAAATATACGTAAAATAACTATTTAAAAGAGTATAGAAATATACTGAATATTTGAAAAAGGTTTGAATTCAAACAAGGTTTGAAATCATTTGAACAAATTCAAAACAGAAATGAAAATAGAAAAACAAAAATGAATCAGAACAAAAAAAAGGGGGAAACAACCAACCCAGCCCAACCAATCCAACTGGCCCAACAAAAGCCCATCTCCCCCTCTGCCGAACCGTTTTCTTTCACACGTGAAACAACCCACAACGCCACTGACCGTTGGACCCCACCTCTTTTCTCTCTCTTACACTGACATCGTAGACCCACCCGTCAGTCGTTGTCTTCACCCCCTCCCGCTGACCTCGCCGGCCGTTTCTGGCCATAAGTTCCTCGCGTTAATTCGCTTCAATGCAGGAGTAAACCTCGCCCTGACCACGCGTACTTAATCGCCTGCACCTCCTCTCCATTTCCCCACTCTCTCCCTGCTCTCTCTGCCCCCAGGCCGTCCCCATTTACGCTTGCACCGCCGCGGTCTCCGACGAGCTCTCCGAGCAATTCCGGCCAGCACCCTCACCCCCGCAAGCCCTGCCTCACGCGAGCGTGATCCCCATCGCCCCTGCACCTCTCAGCATCCCTGGCTTGCCCGTGCGAGCACCGTAGCCTCGACTACGAGATCAACAATACTCCGTCGCCGTCTGCCTCCTCTTCGATGACCATCAGTGGTAAATATCGATGACCCCTCTCCCCCTCGTGGACACACGCATAACCAGGATCATCGTATGCATCTAACGGACTACTTCTCTTGCCTTTCTGAGCCTTGTAGCGTCGCCAACGTCGCCCGCCTGAGCACACCGTCTCTAGGAGCTTCTCCGAAGAGCAATCTACGTCGACCCCGAGCGCCCCTTTGACAACCACGGCATCGTTGAGCATCAGCACGCCACGGCGACCTCAGTGAGCCTCTCCCTATCTCTTTTGCTTCCTGCATCGCCAGGAACACCACCGTCTGACCGCGCCGCCGCCACTCGTCGCCGCCAGCGCCACCACTTTGTGGTCGAATAGATCAGGGCCATACGATTTAGATCGGACGCGTAGAAACATGCGACTTAAGAAAAAGGGTAAGCGCTGATCTGTGCCGCACGATTTCAGTTAGATCCAACGCTCCGCAGCACTCAATCCAGCCGAACCGGTATGCTCCAATTAGATTGTGACGCGTGGACCAGTCTATTTTATAAAAACCAGAAATGAATCTATTAGTTGTTTGAATTTGTAAATTGCATAACTTTTTATCCACATGTCAAAATTTTGCAAATTTTATATCAATGGAATCAGCAAAACAAGTACTTTCCAACCATTCACTTTGTTTAATGAATCGCTTCTGGAAAATCAGTTGTTTTTGCAGAAACTTGTATAGACATATTTTGTATATAAAATATATTCTAGAAATGTTTTTAGGATAAAATATTTGGCAAATGGTGTTTTGAACCCACTGACTATAGAAACCAACTTATGGATTTAAAAGTGTATTTTGTGAAACTAAAGAATAAATCTTTGAATTAAAGCATTTCGTGTTAAATAAAAATATTGTTTATGTTTTAAAAATGCTTTTTGAGTAAAACTTTTGAAATTTTGGGTTGAATTAAACTCTCTGACCCTAAACACCAAGTTTTGTGATTTAAAAATAAATTTGATGAGCGCTATAAAATCATTACTTTGCTAAAAGGCATTTCCAACAACATAAAATATTGCTTTGGTATAAAAATGGTTTATAAGTAAAACCTTTTGCAACTTATTTTAATAATAAACACTTGACCATAAAACACTAACATTGAGTTTAAAATATATTTGTCAAACACTAGAAAGTATTGTTTTGATTTAAATCATTTCTAACAAAACAAAAATGATTTAAAGTGGCCATTTTTCACTAACTTAATATCAAATGGTTTACCACTTTTATAAATGACCAATATGTGTTTTATAATGTTTATAGCCTATTAGAAACCAGTTTTCCAAATAAAACAATCTTTGTCATGCTTGCATGCCAGGCTTTGTTTTTTATTATTCTATGTGATGAATTGCTTGAATGGTAGATTGAATATTTGCTTGCTTGATTGAATTGTAGTGGAATTTGAAGAGTGTGACTATTGCAAGATCAAGGAGTGAACTTATATTATATACCAAAAAGGCAAGTAGTGCTTCATATATTTTTATCCCAATATTTTGACTATGCATTAGAAATATTTTGTGTAGGGCTTGCTTGAATATTTTGCTAAGTATCTATATGCTATGCTTGGGAAATCCTAGTAGTTGTAGAATTGTTAGAATTTTCTCTAAGTTAAGATACTTTCTATTGCCATGCTTAGCCTAGATAGTAGCAACCAAGGGTGGAATATATATATGCTATGGAAAAATATTGCTAAGTCTTTGACTTATGTTTTTTCTTAATAAAACAACTAAGTGAATGAAACACCTGGGTGGAATGGTAATTGCTTGGTGGTTTTTGGTTGACTGGTTACACAAGGCCCATTTCTATGGTTTACCTTGTGTATGTCACTTGTGGATTGCCACCCAGGAACAAAGGGATTAGAGATGCCAAATGTTAAGAAGCTTCTAGTGCAACCACATGGCATTATGGGCTCTGCCTGGATCAAATAGGTTGCAATAACTTAGCCAAATGGACATTTGGTTGTAGGGGATGATAGGTTTGGAGCGCGTCCATTCTAGTCTAAGGGAAGGCTTCTGAAAGATCCTGTCTTGTGGGGAAAGTGCACCACATCTACAGATGGAAGAAACTAAGTACTTAGTCGTCTCCCCGGTAATGGACAATTTGAGCATCAATACATGGAAGCTATCAAGAATGTCCTCATCCCAATTTTCTAAGTTAAAACTTATGTTTGAACAAGGGTGAAGGTTCACCAATTTCTATTGGTGGTTCCTTGGGAGTTTTTGCCAAACAAAAACTTAGTGTTTTTCAAATGATAATGAAAAACTATTTTCAGCAAAGCAAGCCTATGATCCACTTAGCGAAATGCATATAGATCATAGACTCCAGTATACTACCATAGTATCACTTTCCAATACAATTCAAATGTATTGACCCTTGTGGCTGTAACTCATATTGTTGCAGGTTTGTTTGATGTTAGTGAAGTGTGTTGATTAGGATTACAAGTCTACAACCAACATGATTGTCTGTGGCACTTTGAAGATGAAGGACTCCATGCTATATAGTTATTTCTGTTGCATTGTAATAAGATAGGCAAATGAGCTATGTAAGATGTAATGAATTATTTTATTCCTGGTTATAAAGTGGTATTATGACCTTTGTTTCTTGATATTACATCTTAACTTTGGATGCTAACTATTGATCCAGGGACTAGCATTGTAAACACAGGGATCTATACCTTATTAAAGGTTGGGACCTCTATAGATGGTATTAGAGCACTGTGTTGCCTGTAGGATTGTAACCCTAGGATTGGACAAAACCCCTTAGAAAAATAGGAGTTGTTTTACTCCAAAACTTATTTACAAACAATCTTGTAAAATCTGTCCTCAACCTTTTTGGGTTTGATTCTACATCTCTTCTATTTCAACTTGATACACAAGACCTCAACCATGAGCAAAGGATTTCACCAACTCAAATGACTTCAACATCATCAAGGACCTCAACTTTATTTTCACCGAGAACTTCAACTTGGATATCACTAAGGACTACAAGTGACACAAGAAATGTTACTCAAGACTTGAAGACTAAGGAAACACAACCTAGAAGAAACCATCATCACCTATGACGTTTTGTGACCAGGATGCAAGAATTTTCCCAAGGAAACCATGATCTCATTCAAGAAGAAACAACAAAGAAGAATGGAATGATCTCGAGTGAACCATATAGTTGGACCACCATATTTAGTTTAGATCAAACCCACCAACTTATGTGGCATAGCAAAAATACTTTGTTTCCTAAAAATGTTCTTGAAACTTGTTTGAGTGGAATGTTTGTTTGTGATTGGTTGCACATTGCTTGTGTGAATTGTTGTGTGTGATTAGACTTCTTCTGTTTGGGAGGTCACCCCAGATAGGGTCAAGACAGGGGAGAGACGAAAGGAATCTCCCTTGTCGTAAGCCGAATTACTGATTGTGTTGGCCGAATCATGTGAGAGTCGGCCGAGATAAACAGGGCCATGACAAGTGTGGAATGAGTAACGACTTACCCGGTCGACATATGAGTTAGGTCGGCCGAATGTCTCTGACTAATCCAAATGCAGGTGAAGGCTGAACCGAGTTATGCGAGACAAGGCCGAATAACACGAAGCTTGCAGGAGAAGGAGGTGCTTATAGTCAAACCCTAGTTACTGGCTAGGATGAATCTAGACAGAGCCAATCACAAAGGACAAGGAGCAGAGCAGCAGAAGGGCAGACGAACGTCATAGAGGTGACAGTGAGGAAGCCCGAGGCGCATGTGAAGGATTCTAGAACATTGCCGCCGATAGAAGGGGACACAGAAAGGAGGCAGCCGAATTACCATATTGGGACAAGCATATTCCAAGGATATGCTTGCCACGTCAGCCCTAGAAGGAACCAAGGCACCCCTTTATAAGGGGGGGCGCAGGCTCCTGAGGGAAGAGGATTGATTCTACGCCGTTAGGCTCATGTATTAGTGTTCTTCCTATCTATGAGACAGCTCTAGGAGAACTTGTATCTCTGGAGAAGAGGAATAGAGATCTATTTACATGACACTTGAGTGTAGAAATCACTACATCTTCCCTCCCCGGATCCCTCTAGCATTCATTGGCCCCATACTTTAGCCTACCCATCGTATCTGCCGTGCCACCACCACGACAGTTGGATCCCACCGTGGGGCCAGCAGCGGTGCTAGCTGGAGTCAAGATCCGGACGGGAAACTTCATCCACACCGGTGAGCGGGTTGTCTCTGGCTTAGTCTAGAGATTTGATCTCTGGGACTATTTCAGCGATAACGCCGGTAGCTTCAGGAGGAAAGAACCTCCGTGCAACGGCGTCTTCATCAACCTGGGCGCGCACAGGGTCTACGTCGGTGTCGACACGTCCTGCGTCTATCCTCGCCGAGCTGTTGAAGCAGGAGAACCTCCAATCAGCGCTGCTAACAGTCCGCGTGGCACACGCCCCGTAGGTAGCGTCGAGGTGATGGTGACAGCCACAGCACCGGCGGCAGGGGCAGGCGCTGGGCCAAGCAAGGACCCGGTGGCAGGAGGACAGATGGCCACAAAGAAGACGGCTCCACAGCCCACCGAGGTAGATCCACCAGCAGCCAAGTCAGCCGAGATGCAGGAGACGACCCCAAAGACGGCAAGGGTAAGATGGCCGCCTCTGGAAAGACCAGAGAATATTATCCAGGCAACTATAGATAATCTAACCATGCCTGTGGCGCCGATACTTGATCCGGCTAACGCCCAGGCGGAGTTAGAAGAAACTAGAAAAAAAGTACTAGTAGAGGCAAAAAAAAGGTGTCGGCCTTGTGGGAGTCCTTGAACAGGACCCTGCGAGAATATGCTAAGGCAAACAAACTAGATGTGGCCCCCGAGCGGGTAGATGAATTGAGATTGAGAGGAAAGAACCTCATGAATGATATCAACAAAGAGCATGAAGCTCGTGAAGGTGATTCAGTCGATCTAGGATTGCCGAGGTATAGTACCCCGGCAAAGAACCTAATGGCGGCAAATGCCGCTGCTTTGGAGCTAGAAGAATTAAGCGGAGAAGCCCGGCTGAAACAGCAAGAAAGAGTGAATGAGCTGGTGCGCATTGCGAACCAGGAGAATGAGGAAATGATTAGGGCTGACCCGGCGAGACCGGGAGCCTCGCGTATGGTTCATTCGGCTGGAGCAGCACCCGAACTATCTGCGGCAGCAGCATCTTCACTCGGAAACAACGCGTGAAAAGAAAGAGCGGTGACTTCAGGAAAAAGAAATAAGAAAATTGTTCTGTATGACCAGGCGGTAGCAGGAAAGGTCAATGATAACAGAGGCAACGGTAGCCGAGGTAACAGTGGAGATAGAAAATCCGGCCGTACGAACAAAGGGCACGGGGACCTCAGAAGGGGAAATCATGAGAACAATAACCCGGTGGAGGGAAGGAGAAACCCTCCACCATATCCTCAGCCGAGGTATGAGCTACGGCAAGAGCGAGAAGTGAGACCAGCTCACCAGAATCAGGCAAATGAGAGGTACAATGATGGTTACTCGGATATGGAGCATGCAGGACATGGTGGGAATAACCATTATGGAATACAATAGAGGATCATTTATAGAAACTTGTCGTCAAATGATGCAAGAATAAAACTGGACAGGTTATATCGGTCCGAGTTATTGGAGGAACAGGGTCCCCTGGTCCGGCGTGCTTCGGACCTCGGATCATGGGAGAACCACCGGTGCCAAACTTTCAATTGGCAAGGGGCACGAAAACATACAATGGGAGCACAAAACCACAAGATTGGTTAATTGACTATGCCACTGCGGTGAAGATAGCTAGCGGAAACCTACGATGGGCGGTGAGATACGTCCCACAGATGCTGGAAGGACCAGCTAGAGTATGGCTAAACAATCTGCCGGAAGACAGTATCAACTGTTGGTTAGATTTTGAATAAATGTTTGTTAGCAACTTCACCAGTACCTATAAAAGACCAAACATGCCACAACAGCTCGCTATGTGCAAGCAGAAGCCGAATGAAACGGATAGAGAATTCTTGACTCGGTGGTGTAACCTCAGAAACTCATGCGAAGGGGTCATAGAGTCTCAAGCGATAGCATGGTTTGCTCAAGGCTGTCGATATGGAAGTGTATTATGGAAAAGGCTGCAAAGAGATATGTCGACCACGTTGGCAGAGACCATCAGGATAGCATATTCGTATGCTTTAGGAGATCCGACGCAACCAGAATTAATGTCGGTACAGCATCGGGAGCATCAAGATCAATATGCAAGAGATGCAACCGGATCATCGAGGTGCAACGAATTCCGAGGTAGAAGAAGGGAAGAGAGGCCGGATTACAGATATGCTTCCAATCAGGTGGCAGCGGTGGTACAAGATCAACCGAGTCATGGAAACAGTCAGCGACACAAGAATGGTCCTCAGCAGTGGACACCGAGGAATGAAGGGAAAATACAGTGGACGCCAGAACAGAAGATGCAGTGGCAGGAAAGGCCGAAGTACACATTTCAATCCATGTTGGATCAACCGTGTAAGTTCCACACTCCAAACCCGGCCAAGCCGGCTAATCATACAACTCGTCAATGTGCTTGGATGAAAAATGCAATGGGGAACCCGACGGGCATTCAAGCACCTCCTTATCAAGCGCATCAGCAGCAGCAACAACCACAGCTAACCAGAGCAAATGCGCAGTAGTTAATGTTACCACCACCTCCTCTGAGGTATGATAACTTGGATCGGAGGGATGCAGCGCATGAAATGATAAATCAAGGACAAGATGGAAGGGCAAACCCCGGAAACAACAAACGTAATGATTACAGGGAGCATCATCAATCATATTGTGTGTTCACAACACAACAACAAGACATGCAGAGTGTACAGCGCCGGCATATGGAAGTGAATGCTGTTATGCCAGCAGTACCAAGATACGTGCCTTGGTCCGATCAGGAAATAACCTGGAGCATCAAAGATCACCCGAAGATAATGCCGAATCCAGGGTCGTATGCACTGGTACTGGATCCGACATTTGTCGGACCTAGCATTAACATGAAATTCTCAAAAGTACTCATTGATAATGGGATTAGTATCAACATTATGTACAAGGACACAATGCACAAACTTGGAATAACACAGAATATGTTACAATCCACAAGAACCACGTTCCATGGAATAGTGTCGGGTCTCTTGTGTGAACCCATTGGGGAAGTCCGAGTAGATGTGTTAGTCGGCACAAGGGAGAATTGCAGAGCGGAGAATTTGGAGTCTGAAGTGGTGGACCTAGAAAGTTGCTATCATGCTTTACTCGGATGGCCAGCGCTGGCTAAATTCATGAGCAGTTGCCACATTACTTATCTGAAAATGAAGTTACCTGGGCCATAGGGGGTGATAACAGTAGCCGAAGATTACAGAAAATCAATGGAGTGTGCTTCGGCCGGATCAAACCTGGCCGAGTCATTGGTGATTGCAAGAGAAAAAAGAAGGATTCAGGAGGTAGCGGCTCTGGCTCAGTCGGCACAGCTGAATATGCTGGCACTAGCCAACCCCCATGGAAGTGTTTCTTTCCAGCCGACTAAAGAGACGAAAAAGATCCAGATGGATGAGCAGTTCCCAGAGCGCACCATCACGATTGGTGCCGACATAGATGCCAAATAGGAAGGCGAGCTCACCAACTTCCTCCGTGAGAATCGGGTAATCTTTGCATGGTCAACTCAAGACCTGCAAGGTGTGCCGAGGGAGTTGGGTGAGCACTCTTTGCATGTAAGGCCAGGAGAAAGGCCGGTGAAGCAACGTCTCCGCCGCTTCACCAAAGATAGGAGAAAAATAATTGGGGATGAGATAGCTCGGCTCCTTGCGGCTGGGTTCATCATGGAAGTGCTTCATCCGGATTGGATATCAAATCCGGTGTTAGTAGAAAAGAAAAAGGATGACCCGAATGTAGCCGTCGTATGGCGAATGTGTATTGATTACACGAACGTAAATAAGGCGTGTCCCAAAGATACTTTTCCTTTACCTAGGATAGACCAAGTCATTGATTCGACCGCTGGTGAGTTGTTGTCATTTGTAGACGCGTATTCTGATTTCCACTAGATACCGTTAAATCCGGATGATCAAATAAAGACTGCATTTATTACCCCGTACGGGGCTTATTGCTATCGCACCATGCCATTCGGCCTGCGTAATGTAGGAGCAACATACCAACGATGCATGCAAAAATGTATACATGACTAGATAGGAAAAAATGTACAAGTATATGTAGACGATGTGGTTATAGAAACCAAAGAGAGCAAAACGCTCCTTGATGATATTCGGCAGACATTCGCAAACTTGAGAAAATTCTGAATGAAGCTTAACCCGTAAAAATGTACCTTCGGTGTGCCGGCTAGAAAATTACTCGGTTTCCTCGTGTCCATCCGAGGTATAGAGGCAAATCGAACTAAAATCCGAGCAGTTGAAAAAATGGAACTCCCGAGGTGTCTGAATGATGTACAAAAATTCACGGGATGCCTGGCTTCGCTGAGTCGATTCGTATGTCAGCTAGGGGAAAACGCATTACCTCTATATCAACTGATGAAAAAATCTGATAAATTCATCTGGACACCACAGGGAGATAATGCATTTCATGAGTTAAAAAAGGTGTTGGTCACAACACCGATCTTGGCTTCTCCATTGTCAAAAGAACCTATGTTACTTTATGTAGCCGCCACTAACAGAGTGGTAAGTGCGGTGGTTGTCATGGAGCGGAATGAAGGGGATAAGTCAATACAAAGGCCGGTATATTACCTAAGTAAGGTATTATCGGCCTCGAAGCAGAACTACCCGCACTACCAAAAGATGGCTTATGGAGTATACATGTCGGCGAAAAAACTCAAACACTACTTCGAAGAACATCCGATAAAAGTGATTTGTGAAGCGCCCATAGCCGAGATATTGAGAAATAAAGATGCAAGTGTCCGAATAGCAAAATGGGCAATCTAGTTATCACCTTACGCTCCGCAATTTGATAGGCGAGATGCAATCAAATCTCAGGCAGTGGCCGACTTCTTTGTGGATTGGGCCGAGGTACAATATGATCCCCCATTACCAGATCCGAATTATTGGACAATGCATTTTGACTGATCAAAGATGACAAATGGGTTAGGGGCAGGAATAGTATTAACTTCGCCAAAAAAAGACCAGCTGAAATATGTGTTGTAGATACAGTTTGCCGCATCAAACAATGTGGCCAAGTATGAAGCACTCGTCCATGGGTTAAAAATGGTAAAATAATGTAGCCCGACCTACGGTCGTTACCACATCATGGTCTCCAACTTACGCCAAGTCATCATGCACTCCAAAGGTGAACCCGTTCCTCTATGCGAGCCCACTTCCTACCCAATTGAATGGTATGCTACTTCATACTCCGTCACATATGCATGATAGGTTCACACCGACAAGAACGGAGGCAAGGGAGGAAGCCCAGGACATCAAGCCCGACAAGACGGAGGCTTGGAAGAGGAGACGGAAGAAGCCACGGCTGAACCACCTGAGTCTCCGGTCCTGCTACACCGGAGTCTCCGGACCTACCTCCGGACCGACCCCAGCAACCGCCCGAGGACAGTCAGAACGCCACTCCGGAGACGACACCGGAGACAGACCGGAGTCTCCGGCCTAGACCGGAGTCTCCGGACCCCACACCGGAGTCTCCGGCCTTCACGATGGGCCTACGCGCCGCCAGCTGGGCCTTCGGCCCATGTACCCCTCTATCTCGTCCAAACCCTAGTTTTATCCCCAAACTACCCCTGTTTATGTGGCTGGCCTATAAATAGAGCCCCCACCCCTTCATGTATCCCTTAGGCATAGATGATAGACTAAAGACAACCCCCATTGTGGAATCTCTAGTTTTGTCTCATCCCCTTTACCAAGGGGACCGACTATCGTCACCAACCTCGATTGGACTTTGCATCACGCATCCATCGTTGAACAAGGCCTTGGAGTTCGACGTCTCGTCTCCAAGTTGTCAAGACCCTCCCCAAGATGTTCTTCCCTCTCCGATGTGGATTTGAGGGAGCACGTTGACCGATCTTTCCTTGCGAGGATTCTATCGGACCGGTGGCCGCCGTTCGGGAGCAATCGGCCTTGTATCATGTGAGTTTTGCGTGTGTTCATCATGTTCTTCACGAGGTGTGTGTTCGCTTCCGCTACCTTCTCCCTTTCCCCTCGCTTTCCCATCGATTTGACCATGAGATCCGTGAAGATCGGGCACCCAAGAGGTTAACCCCTCCATCATCTGGTATCAGCAGCTTTTGGTTGCCACGGATTTCTCATCGATTTGGTCTTTTCCCCATAAATTCGAAAATTTCACCAAAAACAGCCCCAATTCGTGTTTTGGATCGATCTGTGATTTGAGTGCGTTTTGGTAGGTTTTGATCCGTGGATTACTTGCTAAACTAGTTGATCTACCTTCCCCTGCGTTCCCATGGCCTAATTCCTTGATTTCCCCCATCAATCTGAGGTTTTGGTTCGAGTTTTTCCGCCCAAAACGCGTCCCGTTCGAGTTCTGGACGCTCTCGAATCTCCCGGACCGGAGTCTCCGGCATAGACAAGAGTCTCCGGACTTTTTGGGCTCCAGATCGGAGTCTCCGGACCCCCAGACCGGAGTCTCCGCCCCTTCTTGTAGATTGAAAAACTGCAGCACGGTTTTGAGCATAACTTTTGCATTTCAACTCGGATTTTGGTGTTCTTTAGCTCGTTTCGAAGAGGAGAAGGAGCACTACATCATCATATGCGTTGTTCATGCTATCTACTCCATACAAATTCCGTGAGCAAGGCGGAAGCTAACAATAAAGGGTGAAGCTCGTCGACGAAAGGTATAAACATTCCGCGACTTCTCCCCACTTGCATTCCTTTGTGAACCCCACTATCTTTGCGAGCAACAAACACCTATTGAGACTAGTTCCTCTTATGATTGCTTGGGCTATGCACATTTGATACCTTGTAGATTCCGAGCAAACATTGTGAGCGCTATCTCATTTAGTTATCTTGTATAGTTGTTGGCATAAGGAAGAGGCAAGTGAAAAAGGGAAAAAATAGAAAAAGGAAAAGAGAAAAAAAAGAAAGAAAGAAATATACATGTGCCTCATAGAATAGGAAGCGCAAGCTCGATGAATTTCATATAGGTGGTACTTATTGTGCATATCTTGTAGCCCACCAATTAATTGCAATCGAAATAGAGTCTCTCCTTGTACTTGTGTGGCACGAGCTTATAGTCTTCGCTAGGTAATCATTTGGTTCTTATCTCACTTTCCCCGTCGCACAAGTCCCATTTATCCCACCGTGTGTGTTTCCTTGTACATATTTCCTATCTTGTGGATTGACTTGTTTGCTTTGTGATCATTGTGGTTCTTTACTTGCCAATACAACATCTTGATTTCGGATTGGTTCTTGACATGCTACTTTTCATACCTATCCACCATAGGCCTTGTGTGTGTGTTTTTTTTTGGTTAGTAGTTGGTTTTGGTGTTCCGCGTGAACTTCACTTTGCTTGGTTTATTGCTCTCAAGTGTGGCCACTTGTACGATACGATCTTCCAAGGTAAAGTAAGGTTTGACGTTGTATCCCTAACTCCCACTACCACTTCCATATACACCGCTTGGTCTTGTGCATCATGTCTAGGGACTCCGGAACCGAGGATGATATCTATGAAGAATCCATGATGAGCCACCATGACTACGACTCCACAAGTATAGAGGACATGACGGAGCACAACATCGACAATGGCTCCGCATGCTTTGAGGACCCGGAGCACTACATCGACAACGGCTCCACATGCATGGAATACATGGAGCATGACATCAACTATGGCTCCTCAAGCATGGAAGACTTGGAGCTCTACACCGACAATGGCTCCACATGCTTGAGTGATATGGAGTACTACACCAACAATTACTCCCCAAGCATGGACGACTTCGAGTACGACATCGACGATGCCTCGCCGAGCATGGAGGATACGGAGAACTTCATCGCGTTTGATGGCTCCTCCACGAGCCATGAAGAATTCCTCCACCGCGTGGAGATGGAAGCCTACTACGCCAAGCAAGAGGAGGCTCGTCATCAAGAATCCATGACCTTCAAGGCCAAGCGTGCCACACCAAAGGGCACCACCTACTTCGATGATCCACCTCCAAGGCATCAAGCACCAGCATCGACAAGGCATCAAGTGCCACCACCTAGATGGCGTCAAGCTCCACCATCTCCAAGGCGCCAAGCTCCATCACCTCCAAGGCGCCAAGATCCAACTCCTATCCATACAAGAGTGGCGTCCAAACATCATATCCATCAAGAGGCACCAAGAAACAAGAATCTTCATCGACAAACATCCTCTCATGAGCATCGCACCATAAAGAGGATACAAGACATCGTCAAAGGCATCTTCGCCACCAAGATGAAGAATTCTTGATGAGCACCAACCATAATGCTCAAGCAAGCTCAAGAAGGCACCACAAGCACAAGAGGAGTGCCAAGGCAAATGATAACCGTTGTGAGTGTCATGTGGACGACCAAGTGCGCCACCTACATCAACCATCCGCAAGGCACGCCAATGACCTCCGTGGACACCATCATAGGGCACCTTCAACTACTCGTGCCACCACCACAATGGCACCAAGAGCAAGCCTTCCTCCACGCCATCAAGCTTCAATGCCTTCGCTTGACTTCGTCGACATCACCAATGAGGAAAATGTAGACCTCTACTTCGCCAAGTTGGATAGCGTGAGCCTACCTCCACCACTACTACGAGATGGACACAAGAAGGTCGATCATGGGATTTTCCCTTCGACTAAGGAGGCGAGCGATGATGCCCATCTTATGGCATCCAACCTTGAAGGGGACAAGGTCAAGAATGGTGAGCATGGGATTTTCCCTTCACCAAAGGAGGCGCTTGGAGTTGAGGAAACCAAGCCTATCCCCATATGCTTGAGTGATGATGTGGTACTAATCCCATGTGAGTATGAGAGCCACTTAGCCCACTTGAGTGAGAACAAGAGTGAGATGAGTGACTCCACCTTATGTGTGATTGAGTGCTTCCACTTTGAGGGCATGAGTGATACACCGAGTGAGTTGAGAGTGGTAGTTGATAGGTCAAGTAAGACCATTTCTATTTCTAACAACTTACCCTCTACCTCTAGTGTGTTCTCTTATGTTGTGCTAGGTTCCATGGATGAAGACGGGCCAAGCCATGAAGCAATGATGCCTCAATTGGAGAAGATGTACATGGTGCACGAAGATGATGCTACGCCATAGCTACATCAAGAAAACGAAGTCGTCCACAAGGAGGCCACTACTTCCACAACACCCACTTCATATGAGAGGTATGAACAAGGTAACAATAAGGGTGTTGATGATGCCATGATCCCACTAGTGGACATGATGAATTGTGAGGATATGCATGTTATGGATGATACTTGTGACATTACATATGCTTCATTCATATTCCCATGTGATGCTTCGCCTTTGCATAATATTGCTCATGTGTAATTGTTTGATTGCGATACCATTTCCATAAACATGTCATGCTATGCATCTTGTGTGTATCCTCCAATTGCTTCGGACTGGCTTTGTCATGCTAGTCATTCAATTTCTCCCGTTGCTTGCAATAAGATGAATGCTTGCTATTTCACTTGTTTTGCTTGCAACAACATTGACCATATGCGTTATCATGAGATTGCCCCCATAGCTTTCTCAATTTTTGGAGATTTTGATGATTGCCATGATAAGCATGTTCCCCACTTGCATACTCACCATGCACCTATTTCATACTTGATTGACATTAATGGTGATGTGCACAAGAAGAGATACATCATGATGGATGATGTGTATCTCTACCATGCACACACGTTCTTCCTTTTACCTATGATGTGTGTAGGTACCCGCACTATCATGTCAACCTCGGTTGAGCACGAGTTGACAAAAAGAGCTCTTGAGAGCATCCCACAAGTGAGTTCAAGATCGAACCCAGCTCTGATACCTTTTGCATGCTTTGCATCTTTCATGTTGGCAAATTGCTCGTTCCTATGGTTTGATTGCAAACATGTTAATGGTATTATCTCACCTTGTGACATTCATGTTTCTTTGCTTTTGGATAATGATGCTTTGTGTGTTTCAACAAAAATGTTGAATAATTTCCCTTTCCGATAATTTGTGTGCAACCATAATGCCATTAAGAGCATGTATTGTCATGAGAGCTTCCAAGAATCTCGTCTTGTTGTTGCAACAAACATAAGGACCACTTGCTCTTTCATTTGGTTTGTTTGCAAACATGCCGTCTTTGCTTCCACTTGGGATACCCATACTCCCATGAAATTTTCTTGTGATGATTTGTGTGTGACATCCAACATGTTGAACAATTTCTCTTTCCAATGGTTGGTTTGCACACCTAATGATGTTTCTTTGGACATTCTTCCTTGTGTGTTTTTGCCAAATTCTCCTATTCTTGCATCAAAGATGTTGTTTCAAATTTGGATCCAATGCTTTGAGTGCCCCACTACTACGTTATATGGAGTTTTTGAGTTTCCACATTTGGATGATGTTCAAACGATTTCCATGCACTTTGACCTTGCATATGCATTACATTGGCTATCCTTGTATTGTGCTAATAGTGTTGTGAACAAGAATGGACATGCCACATTTGACATGCTCCTCGATCACGCACGAAAATATTTTGCTTGGTCTTTGTTGTGTGAAGGCACAAATGCATACACGTCAACCTCTATGGACTATATGTTGACAAGAAGAACCGAAGAGAGTTACCTATGGCTACCCTTCATCGAGTTATCTCTACAAGCTAAGGTGACTTCCTTCTACTTGAGGACTCATGCTATCATGTTCATGAATTGGCTACGCTTTGAGTGTTGCTTCGCTTTTGTCGTGAGCTTTGTAGGCTTCATGGAGGGTGAAGGAACATTGAAGTGTTGTCAAGTCAATCTTCCCGAGGACGACTATATGGTGAACCCCAGGATCAAGGATGTCCTTCGACCTCTTCTACTTCGTGATGAACATGGAGAGTCGAGGACGACTCTTTTGAAGGGGGGGAGCTGATGTAGCCCGACCTACGGTCGTTACCACATCATGGTCTCCAACTTACGCCAAGTCGTCATGGACTCCAAAGGTGAACCCGTTCCTCTATGCGAGCCCACTTCCTACCCTATTGAATGGTATGCTACTTCATACTCCGTCACATATGCATGATAGGTTCACACCGACAAGAACGGAGGCAAGGGAGGAAGCCCGGGACATCAAGCCCGACAAGACGGAGGCTTGGAAGAGGAGACGGAAGAAGCCACGGCTGAACCACCTGAGTCTCTGGTCCTGCTACACCGGAGTCTCCGGACCTACCTCTGGACCGACCCCAGCAACCGCCCGAGGACAGTCAGAACGCCACTCCGGAGACGACACCGGAGACAGACCGGAGTCTCCGGCCTAGACCGGAGTCTCCGGACCCCACACCGGAGTCTCCGGCCTTCACGATGGGCCTGCGCGCCGCCAGCTGGGCCTTCGGCCCATGTACCCCTCTATCTCGTCCAAACCCTACTTTTATCCCTAAACTACCCCTGTTTATGTGGCTGGCCTATAAATAGAGCCCCCACCCCTTCATGTATCCCTTAGGCATAGATGATAGACTAAAGACAACCCCCATTGTGGAATCTCTAGTTTTGCCTCATCCCCTTTACCAAGGGAGACTATCGTCACCAACCTCGATTGGACTTTGCATCACGCATCCATCGTTGAACAAGGCCTTGGAGTTCGACGTCTCGTCTCTAAGTTGTCAAGACCCTCCCCAAGGTGTTCTTCCCTCTCCGATGTGGATTTGAGGGAGCACGTTGACCGATCTTTCCTTGCGAGGATTTTATCGGACCGGTGGCCGCCGTTCGGGAGCAATCGGCCTTGTATCGTGTGAGTTTTGCGTGTGTTCATCGTGTTCTTCGCGAGGTGTGTGTTCGCTTCTGCTACCTTCTCCCTTTCCCCTCCCTTTCCCATCGATTTGACCACGAGATCCGTGAAGATCAGGCACCCAAGAGGTTAACCCCTCCATCACAAAAGATATTGGTATACGTCGGATCCTATCCTATGGGGATTCAGACCTGGTAGTACAGCAAGTATCAGGCAATTGGGACGCACTAGATGCGAATATGGCCCTATATAGGTTTCATGTACAAAAAATCAGTGGATATTTTTATGGGTGCGAGTTTCACCATATACCTCGGGCGGAAAATGACGCTGCAGATACATTGTCAAAACTAGGATCAACTAGGCAATCAATTCCCCCGGGCATTGCCCTAGAGCACCTGAGAAAACCATTAATTACACCCTCACCAGAATCCGAGTCAATTCGTATCTCGGCAGAACTGATAGAAGGAAGTGTGCCAATGGAAATTGACAAAGAATGTGAACCGAGCTCTATAAGGGCGAACCCGGATGACACACGAGCAAACACGGAAAAGTACAAAGCTGTTATGTCGGCGGAAAATATGGAAATCGACATTGAAACTATCCTAGAGAAAATCACGCCGATATGGGCGCAACCCATATTTTCATTCCTTAAAGAGGCAATCTTGCCGAGTAATGAGGTATTGGCTAGACAGATAGTGAGAAGAGCAAAAGCCTACACAATCATAAACAATCTGCTGTATAAGAGAAGTGTCACGACCGTACTGCAACGATGTGTTGACTGGGAAGAAGGGAAGGAGATACTCCTGGACATACATCAGGGAGAATGTGGGCATCACGCTTCATCCAGAGCCCTAGTGTCCAAAGCATTTATGCATGGATTTTATTGGCCAACTGCATTGAAGGAGGCAAAGGAGTTAGTGGAAAAATGTAATGGTTGCCAGAGATATGCCAGCAAGATACATCTGCCTTCGTCTGAATTAAAAACAATACCAAGTACTTGGCCATTTTCTATGTGGTGCCTGTATATGGTAGGTCCGTTCAAGCCGGCTCGAGGCGGAATGACTCACATTCTAGTCATGGTAGACAAATTCACCAAATGGATCGAAGTGAAACCAATAAGAAAATGTGATGGACCCATAGCGATAAAATTCCTCAAAGATATTATCCTGAGGTATGGATATCCACACAGTGTTATCACGGATAATGGCACAAACTTCACTCAAGGAGCCTTTGCTAGGTTCTGCCAGGAGAAACACATAAGATTGGATGTTGCCTCGGTGGCTCACCCGGCATCAAATGGTCAAGTAGAATGATCAAATGGACTGGTATTATTAGGAATAAAACCCTGGCTTATCGAACCACTGCAAAGGTTGGCAGGATGCTAGATTGAGGAGCTTCCAGCGGTACTATGGAGTCTCAGGACCACACCGAACAGGTCCACAGGGTATACCCCGTTCTTTCTAGTATATGGGGCAGAAGCTGTGGTTCCAGCCGACATAATGCATGACTAGCCAAGAGTGATCCAATACACAACTACCGAGGTAAACGAAATATCGCGGCAAGACGATGTGGATCTGCTAGAAGAGGACAGGGAATTGGCATTATTAAGATCAGCTATTTATAAACAAGATCTCCAACGATATCACAGCAAAAAAGTCAATCCGAGAGTCTTTAAAGCAGGAGATTTGGTTCTTCGGCTAGTGCAACGCATAGCCGGCATGCACAAACTCTCACCCCCATGGGAAGGACCATTCATCGCGAGTAAAGCATTGCATAATGATGCATATTACCTGATCGATGCTCAATCACCAGAAAAGAACAAGGCAGACAAAGCCGGAGACGAATCAAAAAGACCATGGAACATAGCCCTACTTCGCCCGTTCTACACTTAGAAGACATATATTGCACGTCGCGATATGACGCATCAAGTCGGAGGATCTAGCATGTATTAAACTTCGGCACATCGAGCAGTGACTCGGGGACTGCCCCATGATTGTTTCTCGTTTTGAACTATGTATTAAACCGCGACACCTCGAGCAGTGACTCGGGGACTGCCCCATGATTATTTCTTGTTTTGACTTATGTATTAAACCTCGGCACCTAGAGCAGTGACTCGGGGACTGCCCCATGATTGTTTCTCGTTTTGAATTATGTATTAAACCTCGGCACCTCGAGTAGTGACTCGGGGACTGCCCCGTGATGTTCTCTGCGTTGAGTTATGAACTATATTTTGGCAATCCAGTTTATAACTTTGAGACTGCTTCATGTCATTCAATGTTTTGTGGACATATGTGAACCTTTAGCAACCCAAGTGATAACTCGGTAATGACTCACGCTACCCAGTAATTTTTTCCACACATATAAAAGCTCGATAACTTCAGTAGAAACTCGGGGACTACCCCAATTTGCTGCTCATCACTCGTAAGATGCAATGTAAGTTTGCCTTGATCGTCAAAGGAATAACAAGGAGAAAACAACTAACAAATTCTAAGGATAACAACCTCAGCAAGTCGAAGTATAATAAGGGATAAAAGCCAACCTATGAGATTGGAGCATTATACACCAAGTAGAAGTTACGAAAACAACAGCTATACAACCAAGGTTACAGATGCCAAACAAGATAGATGCCGAAAAAATGTCAGCCATATGGGGGAACACGATCCGGCTTTACGAAATTAAAATTGGGAAAAGAAAAATGTGAAGTAGATAGATCCACTTAGATGAAAGACAATAGTTACCATCACCAATGCCTCAGCGGCACAAGGCAAAAATGTTCACACCACACCAGAAGACAGATAAGTGTTTCACAGACATCATATGCTCGGCATATTGGGGACTTAAAACAAATTGAAGTTTTTCAAACCTAAACACCGAGAGAGGCCAAACGACCCTTAGTGGGCAGTAGCATTGTCAGGAGCATCGAGCATGGGTATCTCGGACGCTGGCAGAGGGACCTCGGTCTCCTTCAGGAGGGTATCTTCAGGAACTGGGCGCTCCGAAGTAGCTGGCGCCTCAGCCGATGTTACCTCGGCTTCAACAGAAGCCATAGTAACCTCGGAGGAAAGCCCCGGCTGCTGAGAGACATCAGTTTGAGCTCGAGAATTTTTAGTCCCTTTAGAGGACGAACGTGCGTCGCCATCCTCATCCGAGCTGTCGTTTGAATCACGGAAATTATCCGAATCACCCTCCGATTCATCCTGATCGGCCGAGTCATCACCTGATGCATCTTCAGCTTCGACATCATCCGCCGGATGGGGAAGAAAACTCGGCCCTTCGATCCAATTATGCACATCATCATACTCGATAAGCTAGAAGGCACGAGCGTGGCGGCGAGCGACAAACTCCGGATTCTCAACCCAAGGATAGATAGTGCGCAAATTCATCAGAGTATCGAAAGATATATCCTCGTACCAAGACAAAACGGCTGTAAGTGCCATATCAGTCCAAGCCCTTCCAGCAGATTCCCTCCAGAGATTTAGTTGGATCTGAGCTGCCATTAGCCTCGCCACAAGCACTTCAACTTCATCAATATCAGGCGTTACAGAGGTGTTCGGCCAAAGGACATGATAGGCCCGGATAGCTGCTTGAACCAGATCTCTTCCCATAATCTTCATTGGTCCAATAGCAGCACCAACGGCAATCAGGAAGTCTTCCGTCGAATATTCTTGACTCGGATCAACAGGACACCTCGGCGCTCACGAGCAGCAATCATAGCCTTAGTGCTCACTGGTTTCGCTTCTGGAAAATGACCTACACGAAAGAAAATCATATCAGTTAAAAATAAGAAAGAGAAGAAAATAACTCGGCCACAGGCAGAAACTTACGATGGATGTAACTCAACATTTCCTGGAGATCTAGGGACCAATCGGCCCTACTATTCTCGAAACGAGTTATTTCCTCGCTCATCGCCCGGTTCTTTAGCTCGGCAGCATCAAGAAGTTCCTTATATTTCTGCAACTGCGGGCTTAGTCGATTCTTTTCTTCAGAGAATTCCTGATCAACTTTTTCCAATTCAGACTTCTGGGAAAGCTTGAGAGACTCAACATCGGCGCGTAACCAAGTTAGCTCCTCGTCCTTTCTTTGAGTTGCGCCGAATGAGTGGAAGCTTTTTCTAAAAAATGCAGCATCATATCAGGCATAGGTATGCATTCTTGATGCGATGCTGCAAGTGTTTGTAACTCGGCTATACCAAAGCCGGAAGGTTGTAAGAAACCCAATATTTATCTCGGACAAGAATTAACAAATTAAAAACCAAAAAAGAGGAACCAACCTTCAAGAGCATCGACCTTCTTGGTAAGGCGGGTATTAAGATTATTGATACTAGCTGCACGCCAGCGAAGAGTGAATTAGCACGACAAGCCAAAAAAGTTACAAAATTAAGGAACAGTACATAGATTAGTTAAATTACCAGTTTCCTTCACTACAGGAACAACCTTCTCTTATTTTTCTTGCATTTTCTTGTGGGCGAAGAGCAACCTTTGAAATTCGGCCGTCCTCCGATCATGTGCAACCTAGATATAAAAGAAAGTTACAAGACTAGATATTCAAAGCTAAAATAGATCTGATTCAAGTAAAACTTGTCTCTGATCTAGGTGGCTGGATATTCAAAGTTAAAGCAGATCCGCATCAAGTAAAACTTGACCCGGATCTAGCTGGCTGGATATTCAAAGTTAAAGAAGATCCAAATCAAGTAAAATTTGACTCGGATCTAGGTGGTTGGATATTCAAAGTTAAAGAAGATCAGAATCAAGTAAAACTTGACTCACATCTAGGTGGCTGGATATTCAAAGTTAAAGAAGATCTAAATCAAGTAAAACTGGACTCGGATCTAGGTGGCTGGATATTCAAAGTTAAAAGGAGATCCAAATCACGTAAAACTTGACTCAGATCTAGGTAGATGGATATTCAAAGTTAAAGCATATCCGAATCAAGTAAAATGGACTAGGATCTAGGTGGCTGGATATTTAAAGTTAAAGCAGATCCAAATCAAATAAAACTTGACTCGAATCTAAGTGGCTAGATATTCAAAGCTAAAGAAAATCCGAATCAAGTAAAACTTGATTCAGATATGCATGGACCACGGCTAATTCGAGTCACGAAGGGGGTGGATTTATCAAGAAATGCATTTGAAACCTGATAAAGCTTCCAAACAAATAACAAGTTATCCGGTTGCAAGCTTCGGGGACTAGTGTATATATACTACCATATGAATAACAGACAAAGTATCAACGAAAGCACTTACCTCGTTCATCTTGTCACTATCAAGAACAATCTTAGCAGCCATGTGCAAGCGACTGCTCATGTCGGAAAGCTGAAATGGTTGGATACTCTGATTGCCTTCAAGTTGATCGGCGGTGTTCCAGTTATTGGCATACTCCACCAAAGAGCCGAGGCTATTTCCGCTCTCAGTACGGGTCAACACTTTACCACGGGCCTGCTGGGTAACTACCGCCGTTGCCGGACTCTTGTGAAGAGTAAGTTGAGTGCCGGCAGAATTGGTGACGCCAGGCTTAGCAGAGGAAGCTCCCTTGCGAAGTGCATCATCTATGCTGGGCTGGGAAGAGCTAGCTGGCCCCTTCTAAGATGCCGAGGGTTTAGTAACAACAACCTTCCTACTTTTAGGAGAGGCTTCGGCAGGGGCAGCGACCTCAGCACTAGGAATCACGTCCTTGGGGGCAGGAGGAACTTTAGTTTTCAAGGGGGATTAGGTGGTAATATCCTTGGGATCGTGGTGATCAAAGGATCATTGGGGGAAACCTCGGTGGTCTTAAGAGGGGCAACATGCTCAACCGGGTGATCTGGTGGGGGCGTTCTGACGGCAATAACATTGGGAGTAATGGGCACATCTCGTTGAGGCGATATACAGGTCGGCGCAGGAGGAAAGTCAACACGATAGGGACTGGGAACCCGAGTATCTTCCGGAGGAGGAGGAGGAGAAGGATGCCGAGTAGAATGGATTTTCATACTCGGACTGCTTGGTTTCGCGGATAGAGGAGCTCTGCAAGAGACAAAAAATCGAATCAAAAGACAGAAAGAGAGAAACAAGAAATAAAAATGAAAATAAAACTCACCCAGTAACCCCAGGCATGGTCTTAAGCCTCGGGACATGCTGTGAAGACTTCTTGACTCGCTTCTTGGGGGCAGCACCGGAGGGATCTATCGGAGCGGTGCGCTTCTTCGAAGCAGTAGGAGCTCGTGAAGCAAGAGGTTCGGTGTCGTGCACCTGACCAGCTAGATTAGCTGGGAAAGATGGATCCGAAAATGCGTAAGAGATAGGCTCCGTGGCAACTACCTCTAGAATTTGGACATCATCCGAGTCACCTTCATCTGCGTGGGCCGAGGTTTTGCCACGGACACGAACAGGAGCAACATCCAACTTAGGGACAAACTCCTCCGAGTTAGGCACCCCAGTATCCGGAGTATTACGATCAGCGATCCAAGGAAGAGCCAGAACCTCGGAATATTCCGTATTCTGCTCTGTAAATCTCTGCGAGAAAAATAGGTTCGAATAAGTAAAAGAACGCTCAAGAAAGTGGCATGGAAGAGTAACACTAATGTTTAGATTCACCCGAGGAGGGGGATTCTGGAGAGTAAAGGGCTTCAATCCCCATTCCCATTCCTCCGGCATATCGGTCTTGAAGATAGCCGGGATGCGTTTGTATATGATATAATCATCAAGCTCGACTGTGGATACCCGGTTAGGGTCCAGAGGTCCGCTCATGTAACAGAGTTTGTGAGAGCGGAGCTGGAAGGGGCAGATTCGGCTGCTGATGAAAGCGGTCATCAGATCCTCACCACGAAGCCCGACCTGAATCAGTTCCTTGAGCCAAATCTCGAATGCCTCGGCAAGGGCGTTGCTCTTCCTTGGATTATAGTTCCAGTTCTTCTTAGAGGGGGGACCAATAGAAAAATCTGAGATCCGAACCTTATCCTCCTTCCGAGTATTTTTGACATAGAAAAAAGATCTATGCCACTTCTTGCAAGATTCGAGGACAGCGACACAGGGAGACTCAGAGTTTCTCCGGGGTGTTATGGACGCGGCCCCACATTGAGTGAGAGATTTCTCGGAAGGTTGAAGGGATTTGTCCGGCACAACGTTAGTTCGGATCTGGAAAAACTTGGACCAGACATGTACGGAAGACCAGAGGCCGAAGTACCCCTCTGAGGCCGAGACGAAAGCCGACAGAGAGGCAAGGGCATTAGCCGGCAGATGATGCGGCTGAAGGCCGAAGTAATCGAGGAAATCCTTGGCGAAGTCGCTAAGAGTACGGGCGAGGATTCTTTGCCGGGTAAGCGACAAATAACCTCGGCAGGAATTCGGCGCGTCCTAATTAACCATTTTACCTCTCGACGGGTAACAGAAGAACCTTGCCAGGAACCGCACTCTGTACCAGACGCAAAGTCATTCTCCCCGACGATGGCGCTGCTAGCGGAACTGGACATAGGCTCGTCGGAGGAGTCGGCGGAGGAGAAAATAGCGGCGGAGAAGGGCCTAGAGGAACAGGTCCCCGTTGTGGTGCTAACAAGCACGGCGGCGGAATAGAAGAAGAACCGCAGCGGGTAATCTAGAAAACATAGGGATTCCTAGCATGGCGACCCAGCGGCGGTACAGTTGGAAAAATCATCGGTGAGAGCACCGGAACGAGAGCATGGCGGTGAGGTCGCAGGAGCTGGAGAACGGCGGCGTGACCATCGAGGAGGGCGACGATGGCGAGAGAACCGGAACACGCAGAGGAGGGGCATCGCGAGGAAGAAGATGAGGGAGAGCGGAATGGGAAAAGTGAACTGCCGAAACCCATCTCCCCTCTTTATAACCGCGCCACGGTAACCGTGGTCAGATCGTGGCTATGCCACGATATCCACATAATCGCATGTATCGCGAAACCGTGCACAGCTGGTGGAGCCACACCTCAGGCCACACGGCACAAGAGAGGATCGGGCCTACTGACTGATGCGGTAATCGAGGCGTCACTGCGCCGACGCGACGGTCGTAGTAATCACTGTAGCTTGTCAGTGGACACTGTAGAGGAACAAAAAACTAGAAGAGCAATGATGAGTGGTACACGTAGTAAGAGGCGTACCCAGGAAGCTACACAGATACCTCGAACAGAAAGAAATAACTCAGAAAGAAAGAGAGAAGAATGTTGGGAAACTCATGTGGCCCGGCCGAGGTTTCCGGCAGGACCACACCAGCTTCGTGGACTAGTGTTGGGGAGGTGACCCTGGATAGTCTCAAGACAGGGGAGAGATGAAAGGAATCTCCCTTGTCATAAGCCGAATTACTGATTGTGTCGGCCGAATCATGTGAGAGTCGGCCGAGATAAACAGGGCCATCACAAGTGTGGAATGAGTAACGACTTACCCGGCTGACATATGAGTTAGGTCGGCCGAATATCTCTAACTAATACAAATGTAGGTGAAGTCCGAGCCGAGTTATGCGAGACAAGGCCGAATAACACGAAGCTTGCAGGAGAAGGAGGTGCTTATAGTCAAACCCTAGTCACTGGCTAGGATGAATCTAGACAGAGCCAAGCACAAAGGACAAGGAGCAGAGCAGCTGAAGGGAAGATGAACGTCACGGAGGTGACAATGAGGAAGCCCGAGGAGCGCATGTGAAGGTTTCTGGAACATTGCCGCCGATAGAAGGGGGACATAGAAAGGAGGCCGCCGAGTTACCATATTGGGACAAGCATATTCCAAGGATATATGCTTGCCACGTCAGCCCTAGAAGGAACCAAGGCACCCCTTTATAAGGGGGGACGCGGGCTCCTGAGGGAAGGGGATTCATTCTACGCCGTTAGGCTCATGTATTAGTGTTCTTCCTCTCTATGAGACAACTCTAGGAGCACTTGTATTTTTGCAGAAGAGGAATAGAGATCTATTTACAGGACACTTGAGTGTAGAAATCACTACATCTTCCCTCCCCGGTTCCCTCTAGCATCCATTGGCCCCATACTTTAGCCTACCCATGGCATCTGTCGTGCCACCACCACGACATATTCCTATAGAAATCTTTTGCCTATTCTAATCCCAATCCAACCCAAACAGATGACTTGTCCAAGAAACTCCAACATCAAGAATGGTGACAACAACAACCAAGAGATGCACATGAGAGAACTGATAGTAACCCAAACCCAATTAAACCAACTGACCAGTCAATTTTGGGCCAACAACAAGGAGTTATACCCAATCATGCAAAGGTTTATGGAAACCCAAACCCAATTGTTGCAAAGGATTGCAAATCAAATGATCAACATGGGAGACAAACTTTCCCAAGGAGGTTGTGACAACAATGATGTCAAAGATGATATTATAGAAGGAACTCAAGCTTGCAACATTTGTGGAGACATGGATCACACTTCCAAAGAGCATGAAGATCAATGCCCTAATTGTGAAGAGAAACATCCAACTAATCAATGACCCACTTCTCAAGTGACTTGTTTCCTATGTGAAGGAAATAATCATGTCCCTATCCAATGGCCCATCTATTCTATAGTTCAACAAAGGAAACAAGGTGGAGTGCATCAAGAGTTTGTAAACCCCCATGAGGAAACAACTTCTACCAAGAAGGATGAAGACAAAGGAAAATCTCAGCTTGCACCTCCATGCACTATGACTCACATTGATGGACAGAAGAAGAAACATATGTATTATCCAAGGAAACGATTAAGGAGACAAGGAGACTTTCCCACCTTGGAGGTGAGATATGAAGAGCATGAACTAGAAGAACTCCTAGATTTGGAGAAACCTAAGAAAAAGAAGGACAAAAGCCAAGTGCAATGTTGCAATTGCAAAGAGATGGGACACTATGACAATGAATGTCTAGAAAAGAAGAAGAAGTATAAGGAAATTAGTCAAGTGTGGTGCAACAACTGCAAAGAGCTACGCCATTATATATCAACTTGTCCATAGAAGATACGTGAAGAACTCAACCTTGTCACATGTTACAATTGTGGTGACCAAGGACATTATGCAAGAAATTGTCCAGAAAAGATGAAGTACAAGACAAGAAATCCTATGAAGGATCACATCCTTGTCACATGTTTCAAGTGTGGAAACAAAGGATACTATGCAGACGTTTTCCCAGAGAAGTTTCATCAAGACCCCAAGCAAGCCAAGATGTAATCTAGTTGAAAACTTTTAAGGGTGGTAGTACCCTAGTTGTTTGAAGCCAACTTGTAACCTCTAGCTTTCCGAAATTGCGGGACGAGATTTCTTTTAAGGGTGGTAGCCTGTCACATCCCAAAATTTTCCAAATTTTGAAATGTGAAAAATAAATAAACAAACTAAATAATTTTGGAAATTTAGGGTGAAAAGAAACCTTTTGATTCCAAATGGAAACATCAAAACTCATCTTGAAAAAACTTTGTATAAGTTTGAATCCAACTAAAATCAAATCAAGTGAAAAGCATTCTTCATAAAGGCATCTTGAAACTTAAACACTTAGAAAATAAACCAAAATTCTAAAACCCTAAAGGAAGAAAATCATTTCCAAGATTACTCTAAGCCTATGGATTTGATACACATAAAAATTGGTCAAACAAATTTTTTAAAATGATCAAGAATGATAAATGAAAATATTATAAAACCATAGAAATTGATTTCATTCAATTTGGAGCCATAGATAAAATCTTATGAATTTAATAAGGTAAAGGAATAATTTCCAAAGCTAATAAAGCTCCTATCTTAAATCCATACCAAATTGTGATCAAATTAATCCTAAAGAGGTATAAAAGGATAAACCAATATTAAATAAGATTTTACAAATTGGAATCACCAAGTTTGGATCTTTAAATTAAAAGATATGGATTTTATAAGATAAGTAAAGGAATAAATAAACAAGGAATATCTAAAAGCTAAATTAAATCTTTGCCAAATCCATAAGCATATGGAATAAATATAATCCTAATCCAAATAAAATAATAAGATAAAGATAATTCCAATAAAATTTTATGGCATTAAACCATATCCTAAATATATATGGATAAAGATAAAATCCTTAATAGAAATGATTAATTAAATCATGGGAATATAATAAATGGAATTTTCCCTAGTGGAATAAAAGTTATTTTAAACTTTAATGAAATAAAAGAATCATTTAAATAATTTTTTTGGAATTAAAAACCATATTTGATTTCATTGGAATAAAGACATTTACCCAATTTAAATGATTAATAGATCATATGAAAATATTTCACATAAATCAAAATCAATTATTCAACACCCTTTTGAATAAATAAAATCTACTAGAAAAGGTTTTGATAAAAATTTGAATTTAAATAAGAATGGAAATTATATTTAAAATCTTATTTGAATTAGGGAAAGAGCCTATTTTACATAAAATATAAACCATAACAGAATAAAGGAATTATTCTAAAATAGACTTAAAATAACTATTTAAAACAGTATAGAAATATACTAAACATTTGAAAAAGGTTTGAATTCACACAAGGTTTGAAATCATTTGAACAAATTCAAAATAGAAATGAAAGTAGAAAAAGAAAAATGAATCAGAACAAAAAAAGGGGGAAACAACCAACCTAGCCCAACCAATCCAACTGGCCCAGCAAAATCCCATCTCCCCCTCTGACGAACCGTTTTCTTTCACATGTGAAGCAACCCGCAACGCCACTGACCGCTGGACCCCACCTCTTTTCTCTCTCTTACGCTGACGCCATAGCCCCACCCATCAGTCATCGTCTTCACCCCCTCCCGCTGACTTCTCCGGCTGTTTCTGGTCGTAACTTCCTCGCGTTAATTCGCTTCAATGCATGAGTAAACCTCGCCCACGACCACGCGTACTTAACCGCCTGCTCCTCCTCTCCATTTCCCCTCTCTCGCCCGGCTCTCTCTGCCCCCAGTCCGTCCCCATTTACGCTTGCACCGGCGCGGTCTCCGACGAGCTCTCCGAGCAATTTCGGCCAGCACCCTCACCCCCGCAAGCCATGCTTCATGCGAGCGTGATCCCCATTGCACCCTGCACCTCTCAGCATCCCTGGCTTGCCCGCGCGAGCACCGTAGCCTCGACTACGACATCAACAATACTCCACCGCCGTCTGCCTCCTCTCCGACGACCATCAGTGGTAAATACCGACCGCCCCTCTCCCCCTCGTGGACACACGCATAACCAGGATCATCCTAAGCATCTAACGGACTACTTCTCTTGCCTTTCCGAGCCTTGTAGCGTTGCCAACGTCGCCCGGCCGAGTACACCGTCGCCAGGAGCTTCTCCGACGAGCAATCTACGTCGACCCCAAGCGTCCCTTCGACAACCGCGGCATCGTTGAGTATCAGCATGCCACGGCGACCTCAGTGAGCCTCTCCCCTGTCTCTTTTGCTTCCCGCATCGCCGGAAAATCCACCGTCTGACCGCGCCGCCGCCAGCGCCGCCACTTTGTGGTCGAATAGATCAGGGCCATACGATTTAGATCGGACGCGTAGAAACAGACGACTTAAGCAAAATGCTCAGCGCTGATATGTGCCGCACGATTTCAGTTAGATCCAACGCTCCGCAGCACTCGATCCAGCCGAACCGGTATGCTCAAATTAGACCGTGACGCGTGACCTAGTCTGTTTTATAAAAACCGGAAATGAATCTATTAGTTGTTTGAAAATTTGTAAATTGCATAACTTTTGATCCACACGTCCAAATTTTGCAAATTTTATATCAATGGAGTCAGCAAAACAAGTTTCAAACCATTCACTTTGTTTAATGAATCACTTTTGGAAAATTAGTTGTTTTTGCAGAAACTTGTATAGACATATTTTGTATATAAAATTTATTCTAGAAATGTTTTTAAGATAAAATCTTTGGCACATGGTTTTTTTTGAACCCACTAACCATAGAAACCAACTTATGGATTTAAAAGTGTATTTTGTGAAACTAAATAATAAATCTTTGAATTAAAGCATTTCTAGTTAAATAAAAATATTGTTTATGTTTTAAAAATTCTTTTTGAGTAAAACCTTTTTAAATAGGGTTGAATTAAACTCTCTGACCATAAAAACTAGTTTTGGAATTTAAAAATAAATTTGATGAACCCTATAAATTATTACTTTGCTAAAAGGCATTTCCAACAACATAAAATAGTGCTTTGGTATAAAAATGGTTTATAAGTAAAACCTTTTGCAAATGATTTTAATAATAAACACTTGACCATAAAACACTAACATTGAGTTTAAAAATACATGTTTCAAACACTATAAATTATTTCTTTGATTTAAATCATTTCTAAGAAAACAAAAATGATTTAAAGTGCCCATTTTTCACTAACTTAATATCAAATGGTTTACCACTTTTATAAATGACCAATAGGTGTTTTATAATGTTTATAGCCTATTAGAAACCACTTTTCCAAATAAAACAATCTTTGGCATGCTTGCATGCATGGCTTTGTTTTTAATTATTCTATGTGATGAATTGCTTGAATGGTAGATTGAATATTTGCTTGCTTGATTGAATTGTAGTGGAATTTGAAGAGTGTGACTATTGCAAGATCAAGGAGTGAACTTATATTCTCTACCAAAAAGGCAAGTGGTGCTTCATATTTTTATCCCAATATTTTGACTATGCATTAGAAATATTTTGTATAGGGCTTGCATGAATATTTTCCTAAGTATCTAAACCTAGAATCCTAGTAGTTTTAGAATTGTTAGAATTTTCTCTAAGTTCTTATACTAGCTAGTATAAACCAAGGGTGGAATATATATATGCTATGGAAAAATATTGCTAAGTCTTTGACTTATGTTTTTGCTTAATAAAACAACTAAGTGAATGAATCACCTGGGTGGAATGGTAATTGCTTGGTGGTTTTTGGTTGAGTGGTTACACAAGGCCCATTTCTATGGTTTACCTTGTGTATCTCACTTGAGAATTGCCACCCAGTAACAAAGGGATTTTAGATGCCAAATGTTAAGAAGCTTCTAGTGCAACCGCATGGCATTATGGGCTGTGCTTGGATCATATAGGTTGCAATAACTTAGCCAAATGGACAGTTGGTGATAGGGGATGATAGGTTTGGAGCGCGTCCATTCTGGTCTAAGGGAAGGCTTCTGAAAGATCCTGTCTTGGTGAAAATCAAGTCTCATGGGGAAAGTGCACCACCTCTGCAGATGGAAGAAACTAAGTACTTAGCCGTGTCCCCGGTAATGGACAATTTGAGCATCAAGACATGGAAGCTATCAAGAATCTCCTCATCCCAATTTTCTAAGTTAAAACTTGTGGTTGAACAAGGGTGAAGGTTCACCAATTTATATTGGTGGTTCCGTGGGAGTTTTTGCTAAACAAAAACTTAGTGTTTTTCAAATGATAAGGAAAAACTATTTTGAGCAAAGCAATCCTAAGCTCCACTTAGCCAAATGCATATAGATGATAGACTCCACTATACTACCATAATATCACTTGCCAATACAATTAAAATGTATTGACCCTTATGGCTGTAACTTATATTGTTGCAGGTTTGTTTGATGTTAGTGAAGTGTGTTGATTAGGATTACAAGTCTACAACCGACATGATTGCTTGTGGCACTTTGAAGATGAAGGACTCCATGCTATATAGTTATTTCTGCTGCATTGTAATAAGATAGCCAAATGAGCTATGTAATATGTAATGAATTATTTTATTCCTGGTTATAAAGTTGTATTATGACCTTTTTTTTCTTGATATTACAACTTAACTATGGATGCTAGCTACTGATCCAGGGACTAGCATTGTAAACACAGGGATCTCTACCTTATTAAAGGTTGGGACCTCTACACTCCGCCCCCTCCAAGGGGCGGAATGTTCGCCCCTGGCACTCCATCATGCCCCAGGGGACTTCAAGAAGAACAAGATGGCCAAGAAAATTCCTGGACGGATTCTCCTGCCCCAAGGGGCGGATTATCCGGCCCTGGAACTCCCAGCTCTGTCAGGGTTGCAGCCACATCTCCCAGGACAGATAGTCTGGCCCCACCGAGGGGCGGATTATCCGGCCCTAAATAACCTGTTCATCAACAAGCTCCTGTTATCAGCTCAGATCAAGATCAAGGACAAGGTAGTGGACAAGACAAGGATCCAAATGCTGAATCAACTCCTTCTAGAAATAATAAGGAAATTGAGTCTTGTCGCAAGGCTCGTGCTGATCGGAATCTTGAGTTAAGGGGTCACACTAATGACAAGGTTGTCGATGATCTACGAAGAAGGGTGTCTACTAGAAGAGAACTTGCAAGCTTTTGTGATAATCAAGCTTACTCCTTGACCTTAGACTCCATGTCTTCTCTTTCACGACATAGTCAAGGTGCAATATTTTCTTCCATTTGGTGAAACACTAGGCCATGTTCTTCATAGCCCACTCCTTGACCTTAGACTCCATGGTTCTCCCATGTCCTTGGGCATCCTCAACTGGATCCTCCGCATTTGGATCCAGCTCTATCTTTGGTAGTTTGAAATTAAGAATGAGCCTCTTCCACAGTAAATCTTTGGCCTTGTTAGGGACAAAAAAACATGTTCCCTCTTCTTCCGCATCAGCAGGCCTATTCCAATTTTGAATGGTGATCGGGATTAAGTCCCTAACGATGACTCCGCATTGTGCCAAAAATTTGATTGCGACAACTTTGGGAGCCGTCGGTTTGCCGTGTTCAGCGATATCTTCGATCCTGAACCTCTCATGGTATTCCAACTTTTTGGTTGGGCCTCGTCCGCTCTTTTCAGCAGATTTCTTCGATCCGGAGGGCTAAAAGAAGAAACATCATCGGGACTATTTCTATATAGATAGCAGATGATTAATTAATGAATTAATTATATTACATGCACCTCGCCATAGCGGTCGTCTTCTCGATTACACAAGGCATCGCCTTCTCCCTCGCGGAAGGCATCACCTTCAACCTCAAACAAGTCGTCTCTTCCGGCAAAAAGAGGATCACCCTCACCGGAGTTGTTCAGAAACTTCAATACATCTAAATTTTCTTCATCGCGGATCACACCTTGGATCAACTCTTCCTTTTCTTCGTCTTTGTCGTGTGGTCCATATTTTCTGCATAGGTGGAAAAACGGATAAGTCAAAGCGGCTAAGGTATAATGTTAGGTACGGTGTTGAGAGATATAAACCCTAATTCAGAGAAACCCTAATATATACATACACAATAATAAAAATGAATTTACAATATCAGAAACCCTAATTCGGAGAAACCCTCAGGCTCGGATTCTATCGCGAAGAAAATGTATGACATATCAGATTAAACCATTTTATGGCAATCAATACATGGCGGCAATCAATACATGGCATAATACAATGCGCAATCAATATGTATGGCATGTCAGATTTAGAGATCCTACACTAACCCTAGGTGCAACATCGATTTCTGAAAATATTAAACCATTTTCAAATAGTTACTGTGTCACTTTACATCAGCACAGGGTCTGGGGCTACCCACAGTGACTGACCAGTGGGGCCGAAGACTAATAATACCTAACTAATTAATAAACCTAATAATACCTAACTAATAATAAACCTAATAATCAAAACTAATAAACCTAATAAACCTAATATGCTAGGAGCAGTGGATCAGGTAATATAAGCTCAAAGGGAGTAATGCAATATATAGGACACTCTATCTATCGATAAAAGACCATAGTAGAATTGTTTGCATCATGGCAAGAATTGACATGCATTCGAAATCATAGGATTATATCATGGTAGGGCTATGCTTGCCTTTGCCTGTTGATAGCTGAAAGCAGAGCTTCATGATCCTTGTACTTGACTTGATTACAGTTGGTCAAGTATTTGTCTTCGAGCTTCGACGGTGTTGATCTCTTGCTTCGATCTCAATCTCGATATTGTATTCTACCAGGAAGAACCGAACACCGGAAAGAAAGGGAAACAATCAACACATGGCATCGATGCAATTCTCAAGCAAGTATGATGATATGACAAGTTGAATTTCATTGAAATGTAACCCTAAAGCATGCTCTACAATTAATCAGGGTTCCGAGGGGTGAAAACCCTAACTCGGAGAAACTCCGGAACACATGAGAGGGGTGGATTTGTTCTTCTAATTAAACTTGCCATTTAAGTTGTTTAACAATGCATGATTATAGCTTAGATAGCTAGGTTTCATTTTTCTGAAGATTTTGATATATTATTCATATTTTTCTGACTTATAGATTAAAAGTTATTGAATTTATAAGATTATAATTATTTTTGAAATTATTAAAAGCTGGTTAAACTTTTTACACCGCAGGCATACCTAGCCACAGTGACTGACAGAGGGCCCCATGGCCACCTCAGCAGACTCGCAAGCAAGAGGGATCGGGGGGGGGGGGGGCTGGTTGGTCATTTCTCACCAAGACGACATCTAGCCAGAGAGGCTGACGAGTGGGCCTGGGCCACGCAGGCAACACGTGGACGCCACACAGATGCCACGTCGGCTCGCCGGCCAACAGGCCAGACGGTGGCGCGGGTCGGTGCTAGGAGGCGATCGGGGTTGCATGGGCTAGCGCGTTGTACTCGCGCGGTTGCGTTGAGCCAAAAGGCAGCGGCGCCGCTTCAGATTGGTCACCGGAGCATGGCAAACGGCGAGCAGCGGCGGCGGCGCTTGCAGGTCGTCGGCGAGCGGTGGCTACAGAGCGAGGAAGAGAGGGAAAAAAGGTCGGCTAGATCCGCGTGCTCACCCTGGTACTCAAGGTAGTGACGGGGAAGCGCGGGGAGGTCCTGAACGGCGTGAATGGCGACAGCGGCCAGCGTCGGTGACGGAGAGGACATGCTCGATTTCGGCGGGAGAGGGCACCCCAGCAAGCGAGCTTCGGTGAGGAGGTTCCTGGCGAGGAGGCGGAGCTCTAGAGGGGCGGCCGGTAGGGCGTGCAGGATGGCGGGGAAGCCTGACGGCGTCGCTTTAGTCCCTGTGCGTGAGAAGAGATTGTGAGATGGGGAAGAAGAAGAGGAGGGGTACCCAGTTATAACCAAAGGAGTATACGTCCCGGTTGGTGGCTCCAACCGGGACTAAAGGGTTATACATCCCGGTTGGAGACACCAACCGGGACGTATACTCCAATTTTTTCAGCAGACCAAAGGGCGCGCGTAGGGGGTCTTTAGTCCTGGTTGGTGGCTCCAACCGGGACATATGACCCTGTTTTCAAATTTTTCAGGAATTTTCTCTCTGTTCCCGTCTTATTTTTTATTTTGGGGTTTAAATTTGTAATGTTTTTAAAATGATAATTACTTTGGAATTTAGAAAAACTTTAAACATAAAAAGTGTTTGAATTTGACTAACTAATTCAAAACCAATTTCTATTTTTAAAAATAATTAATGTAACCATTTAAACTATGAACCATCTAAAATTAAAAATGAATTAACTTATATTTTCTGAATATTAATTTGGAATTTAGAAAAACTTTAAACATAAAAAGTGTTTGGATTTGAATAACTAATTCAAAACCATTTTATTTTTTTCAAAAATAATTAATGTAACCATTTAAAATATGAACCATTTAAAATTAAAAATGAATTAACTTATATTTGTTGAATATTAATTTGGAATTTAGAAAAACATTAAACATAAAAGTGTTTGGATTTGAATAACTAATTCAAAACCATTTTCTGTTTTTAAAAAATAATTAATGTAACCATTTAAATTATGAACCATTTAAAATTAAATATGAATTAACTTATATTTTTTGAATATTAATTTGGAATTTAGAAAAACTTTAATCATAAAAAGTGTTTGAATTTGAATAAATAATTCAAAACCATTTTATGTTTTTGAAAATAATTAATGTAACCATTTAAATTATGAACTATTTAAAATTAAAAATGAATTAACTTATATTTTTGAATATTAATTTGGAATTTAGAAAAAATTTAAACATAAAAAGTGTTTGGATTTGAATAACTAATTCAAAACCATTTTCTGTTTTTAATTTGTATTTGAATTAACTTATATTTTTTATATATTAATGGGCGGGAAAAAAAGGACAGGAAATAATGGGCGGAAAGAAAATTTTATTAGGATAAAACTGGAATTAAAGTACATAACGCAACTAACACAAATTTACATAGAAGAACTGAAAATTAAGATACATGGCCATATTAAGCCACAATCGGCCGAACTTGTTTTGCAATGTTGGAGTGATTCAGTCATGCTCCTGCCTACACCTCTAATAATCGCCAGTGTAATCGTCATACTCGCCGCGGCCGTCGTCGCTGTCGTCGTCGGGGTCGCCGTATTTGAACCTTGAAGGCTGAGTACGAGTCGGCTGGACTTGAGGGTAGCGCAGGCGAGGGCTAGAGTCGGCAGCCATGTCGTAGGCCATGACGCTCTGGAGAGTCCGACCGCGCCAACACAGCCGACGGCCGGCCTCGTTGAATTTCGGAGGAGGTGGGCCGTTCTCCTCGTGCCTGGCGAGCGCCCTCTCACGCCGATCCACGAAGAAGGCTTCCCAAGTCGAGAAATAGTCGGGATGCCATCTGGGATTCCTCCGTTACTCCGGCGTGAGCTCGAAGTAGTAGTGGTTCGTGATGTCCATCCGGCGCCCCACACCAAGAGGGACAGTAGGTACCAGCACGCCTCCGGCGCTCAGCATCCAGGCTACAGGGACACAGTAGCCTGGCGGGCAGGGGTAGTTCGAGGCGCAAAGCGCCTCCGCCTCCCTGGAGGGTTAGTGCTATGGTGGAAGTCATGTGAAAGAGTGATGAGGTTGCATATATGAGTCTAGAGATGTGCAATGACAATGGAGGCCAACCCTACATATATATATAGTGATAAATGGCAGGAAGATAACTGGAGGGAAGAACTGGCGGGAAAAACTGGCGGGAAGAAATGGCGGGGAGAACTGGCGGGAAAAAATGGCGGGAAGAAAAATGGCGGGAAGAAATGGCGGGAAGAAAAATGGAGGGAAGAAAAATGTCTCATTTAGAACTTGCATTGGATCTCTGAAAAAACCACATATTGCGAGTCTAAAACTATGCCGTGATTCAGCACATAACATCGGTCATTTGGACCGAAAGCCATGAAACCTCGAACATGATAGGTCATTTTGTGAAGGTTTTTTCGAGACATGATCAATATACCAAGTCTGGTATTTTTCCTTTCAACTATGTCACATAATATGACAACACGCGAAGGATTTTCATTGTTCGGATTATTTTTGAATTTCTTATGCCCGTTTTGAATTTTTTGAATTTCTAACTATGGTCGAACCGGCATGCATGAAGATAGGGGACGAGCATCATTAGAACTTGCATTGGATCTCTGGAGAAACCACGGATTGCGAGTCTAAAAATGATTTTTTCAAAAAATCACGGGCATTAGATCATGTACCTGTAGTACAAACCGGACCCATTTCCTGCCGATTCGGTAGACATTTGTCCTTTTTACCCGGGATGGACGAAAAGGTTTGGATGTCCCGGTTGGGAGATAGTCCATATAAGGTGTCTAGTATTTTAGGAAAATTGGACAGTAGCATTCTGAAACACCATTTTGGTGGTTACTTCACAAAGCGACCCTTTTTTTGTGCTCGGAAAATGGTAAAGGGCTTTTCTGTACAACGAAAAGGAAAACTTCCTCCTGCAACATTGTTTTCCATACCAATGTCCACATGCATGCATAATATGGGCACATCATCACAAACTATGCCGTGATTTAGCACATAACATCGGTCATTTGGACCAAAAGTAATGAAACCTCGAACATGATAGGTCATTTTGTGAAGGTTTTTTCGAGACACGATCAATATACGAAGTCTGATATTTTTCCTTTCAACTATGTCACATAATATGACACCATGCGAAGGATTTTCATTGTTCGGATTTTTTTTTAATTTCTTATGCCCGTTTTAATTTTTTGAATTTCTAACTATGGTCGAACCGGCGTGCATGAAGATAGGGGACGAGAATCGTTAGAACTTGCAATGGATCTCTGAAGAAACCACATATTGCGAGTCTAAAAATGACTTTTCAAAAAATCACGGGCTTTATATCATGTACCTGTAGTACAAACCGAACCCACTTCCTACCGATTCGGCAGACATTGTCCTTTTTACCTGGGATGGACGAAAAGGTTTGAGATTTCCCGGTTGGGTGATAGTCCATGTAAGGTGGTCTAGTATTTTAGGAAAATGGGACGGTAGCATTCCGAAACAGCATTTTGGTGGTTACTTCACAAAATGACATGTTTTTTGCGCTCGGAAAATGGAAAAGCGCTTTTCCGTGCGACGAAAAGGAAAACTTCCTCCTGTAACATTGTTCTCCATACCAATGTCCACATGCATGCATAACATGGGCACAACATCACAAACTATGCCGTGATTCAGCACATAACATCGGTCATTTGGACCGAAATCCATGAAACCTCGAACATAATAGATCGTTTTGTGAAGGTTTTTTCGAGACATGATCAATATACCAAGTCTAGTATTTTTCCTTTCAACTATGTCGCATAAAATGACACCACGCGAAGGATTTTCATTGTTCAGATTTTCAATATACTAAAGGTTCATCTTTAGTCCCGGTTGAAGGGATTTCGGCAGGCTGGGCCAGGCAGCACTAATGATAGGGGTGAGTGTCGACATTATGTCGTGCGACGTGTACCTTGTCCTGGATGGTGTCACCAACCGGGACTAAAGATGAACCTTTAGTACCGGTTGGAGACACCAACCGGGACAAAACACGAGTCAGCACTAATAATAGGGGTGAGTGTCGACATTATGTCGTAAGTGTCGACACTATGCCGAGATGCTTGTAATATAAATAGGCATCCTTGTGAGTCCAGTCCTCCAGCCAGATTGAGGCATCTCCAATATTGGTTTCGAGAGCAGGAACACCACTACGAACAGTTTCAGGGAGATGCCGCCGGATCCCAGTCCTCCGGCATCTCCAAGAAACTGGTCATAGAGGTACTCCCTAATATGTGAAATTAGTTAGCTCCCAGGTGTATTGATCTAGTTAGAGAAGTTACAAGCTGCAAGATGGTTTTCGAGAACAGGGACACCACTACGACCAATTTCAGGGAGATGTCGCCGGATCCCAGTCCTCCGGCATCTCCAAGAAACTGGTCATAGAGGCACTCCCTAATATGTGAAATTAGTTAGCTCCCAGGTGTATTGATCTTGTTAGAGAAATACAAGCTGCAAGATGGTGTGCGAGAGCAGGGACACCACTACGACCAGTTTCAGGGAGATGCTGCCGGATCCCAGTCCTCCGACATCTCCAAGAAACTGGTCATAGAGGCACTCCCTAATATGTGACCGCGTGCGTTTGGAGATCGGATCTTAATGGTAAGTACGAATCGGGACAACTTCTTCATAGTCCCGATCCAGCCAAAAAACGGGACTAACACTCAAGACATTTATTAATATTTAAAACTAAGACTACAAAACCGGGACTAAAGGCCCCCCTATATATAGACCCGGTCAAGCCACAAACCGCGAAAGATATCCCGGCCAGACATGAACTAGAGTTACATAATATGAGCATGAACTTCTTGGCATATGTCCTTCCTTATGATCGCTTCAGACGTAACCATGGAGCATCTTCTTTACTTAACGGAATTCTTGGGTTAGTTTTCACTGTGAAGGGCGGAATTTCATCAAACTTATTATAATCTTCTGACATGTCTGTCTTATCCTCCATTCCCACGATGTTTCTTTTCCCTAAAAGAACAATGTGACGGTTTGGCTCATCATATGATGTATTCGTTTGCATGTTTTTCTTTTTTTCGGTATGGAGGACATGTCCTTCACATAGAAAACCTGAGACACATCATTGGCTAGGACGAATGGATCATCTCTATAACCAAGATTGTTGAGATCCACTGTTTTCATTTCGTACATCTAGTCTATCTTTACCCCTTCCCCATTCAGGTTGACCCATTTGCAGCGAAACAAAGGAACCTTAAAAGAGACTCCATAGTCTAGTTCCCATATCTCCTCTATGTAACCATAGTATGTGTCCTTTTGTCCATTCTTGTCTATTGCATCAAAGTGGACACCACTATTTTGGTTGGTGCTCTTTTTATCTTGGGCGATCGTGTAGAATGTATTCCCATTTATTTCGTACCCTTGGAAATTCAATATAGTAGAATATGGTGACGCGGCCAACAAGTATAGCTGATCTCCAACCGTGGTGTCATTCAAGAGATGTGTCCGCATCCAACCACCGAAAGACTTCATGTGTTCATCTGTAATCCATGATTCAGGCTTCCCCGGGTTTTTGGAGCATACAATATTCTTGTGTTCCTCGATATACGGAGCTGCCAAGGTGGAATTATGTAGAACTGTGTAGTGTCACTGGTAGAAAAGGGCCCATGCGTCCCGGTTGGTAAGGGCCATTAGTCCCGGTTGCCCAACCGGGACGGGGCAATCGGGACTAAAGCTCTAACCAATAGTCCCGGTTGCCCCACCAACCGGGACAAATGGGGCACACGTGGCGGCATCAGAGCGCGAGGGGGGGGTGGAGCATTAGTCCCGGTTCGTAACACGAACCGGGACTAATAACCTGCTACCGCGGCAGAGATTTGGCCCATTTCTCTGCCGCGGCATAGAATTCATTTTGGCACATTTTGTTGCCGCGGCAGCATTTTCGCCACTTTTTGTGCCGCGGCAGAGAATTCATTTAGGTTGTTTTATTGTTTATTTAGTGTTTTGCACTTATCAACGAAGGAACCTTATATTACACCAGATCATCATGACAACATTACATTCAATACACGGATCGAGTTCATGCACTACATACAAAAGTTGCTATTCGATGCTACCGGCCAATTTCTTGAAAGTTGCTATTTTTACAATTCCTATTGTCTATACACAGCCGAGTAGTATTCCCCTTGTGTGTTTAGGACTTCTGCATCCAAGAATCCCGCCAATTCCTCCTGAATTGCTCGTATGCGATCCTTTGGCAGAAGACCGTCCCGTAGACGTTCGATCTGATTTAAAAAAAGGAGTCAGCCTATATGAATATGAAACTAAACACAATTTTATTGTAATAAAAAACTATAGAAATTGTTTACGTACGTGGAGTTGCTCTAAATTTCTGCCCTTCTCATCGCACGTCTGCCGGATGAACTCGCATACATAGTATCCACATAGATTGTTACCTGGTCCCTGCGTCAGGCACTTTACGAGAACAGAGTTCAATCAAAATAATAATCAAGCATGATAATAACTGTATCAAAACTAGAATCAAAGACATGCGCAGATATAGCTAGTGGTGCTTACATCTAGTGGTTGAAATGTAAGCTCCTCTTTCCAAACACCCCTAGCCTTCTTGGTGAACCGTTTCCAAGCGCTGCCAGGCGTAGAAAACGAATAAAATAAGTTATTAAGTACTTGATATCATAAAATTCACGAACGTTGCCGATATAGTGTCGTAATGATTAGAATTACCGCTGGAGAAGTATCTGCATGTCCTTCCACGTCTCAAGGGGTTTATGTTTCGAGTCCATGACTAGTACACGCCCTTTGTCAAGTTGAATGATTAACAGAATATAGTGGTACCTGCGAATGCAGAACTAATCAATTATATACTTAACATCGAGTAAGCAAAATAGAAAGTGTATACAAGACAATAACACTCACTGGAAGTTGTAAGGAAATAATATTTCCCTTTTGGTTTCTTGAAACCTTAACGCGTGTACTATATTATCCTCCGTATCCTGGGGGCTTATTTTGAGATTAGCTTCATGAACCCAATATGGGTCAATGAAGCCAATTTCATAGATTTGTCCTCTGCTGCATTCGAGAATCTTCATTATGCATATTACAGTATGATTATATACATGCAGTAAACAAAATAACATAGATGGAGACTAAATTAATTACAGAATTAGTACTTACAAACAATAGGCACTAAATTAATTCAATGGATATCATGTCATCCTTATCTTTCCCATGATGCTTTTTTGTAACCCTCAGCACTATCCAGTTAGCCCCGGCCCTTGTGGCATGCATGTACCAGTTATGCAATCTTCGCATTTTTGTTGGAAGATTGTTTACCTCCTCAGGTTTGACGAGAGGTTTTCCGTACTGGTATTGGTATGCTACTTCACTCACGGGGAAGAACTCTAACTGGGATAAGTACTGGGCAATACTCATACCTTGAGCAGCGGTAGCTTCTCCGTATTGTGCAACTACCTCTGGATCATACTGCTCTTCGGCCCCATATTTGCTCGACCCCACATTGGTTTGAGAAATCACCTTGAGAGGGGCGCAAGTCTGTTTTGCTTGTTCTCCGAGCTGGGCAACAGATTTACCGCTTGCATCAGTACTGCTCTTCGAGGCTTTTTGTGCCGCATGTGACTTGAGAATAGAACGCTCATAGTCTGATGACAGCTTTGTCTCGGGTTGATGAAGATTCTTTAGAATTTTCAACACTTTGGCCTTTTCTTCTTTGGTGCTGGGGAACTCTGGCTCTTTCGGCCGCCTCAGCTTAGCGAAAAACGCTGTCGTTTCCGCATCAACGATCGCCGCAGTCTCCTCTTTAGTACAGTCATAAGCTCTCTTGGGAGGAACCGTTGGTACTTTTGGAAGAGGCTCTTGTTTATGTTTCGGCGATCGCTTATGACGCACAGTAGCGGTACGCTTACGCTTTTTATCCTGAGGCGCCGGCGATGGCTCCCGCGGCGATGGCTGCACCGGAGATTGGTGAGGCGACGGAGCCGGGTGAGGCGACGAAGACGGCTGCCGCGGCGGCGACGACCTCGCTGGAGACGGGTGAGGCGGCGGCGAAGATGGCCTCAGCGTGTGTTTTCGAAGCACGATACAATCCTTCGGCCATAGAATGGTGACATTTTTTGCGTCACCCAGCACAGTCACATCCCCTTCACCAGCAGGGTAGTGAAGATCCAAAACCTCAAAGGTGGGCATGATTTCATCCACGCCGACAACAGCGTAGCCCTCTGGAACCGGACGACAGTGGTAAGTTGGTGTGGGTCCAATTGGTAAGGCATAGCCGACCGCCACCTTCATTGATATGTTCACAACTTTGACATGTAGCTCGCAGTGTGTCATCTCTGTGATATCATCCACTGGGTAGCCAACAGGAGCCATCGTCGGTGCATCATCGTCATCGCCATTGTCATCACCCGGGACCTCGGTGGAAGCCACACTGCTTTTTCGATTATTCGATAGGCCGGTAGCATCGAATGCAGTGTGCTGCTGAGATGGGCCGGTAGTACTTTTCTCTTTAAGTGTGTTAATTTCATCTTGTTGTTGGTTTAATCGTTCTTCAATTAAACGCATTCGCTCTTTCTGACTTTCTGCTTCAACTGTCGCCCTGTCCTTACTCCTCTGACGGCTTCTATCAGGATATTTATTCCTCTCTTCGGGAAACCCAGTCCTCCATGATTGGGAGCCTATTGTGCCTCGTGTTCGTCCATCATGTGCCTTATTTCCAAGGGCGAGTGTGAGCTCATCATTCTCTCTATCGGGAATGAAGTCCCCATCTTTAACAGCCTTTACTGCTTTTCTGATCCTCTCGATTGGCAAGGGGTCTTCTTTATGTCGTATGTTATATATACACCTCCCTTCCGAGTCCAACGTGCCCCCATGCCCGTAAAACCAATTCCTTGCACGTTCTACCCAATCGTCTCTCTCTGGGGTGATATTTTTATCACGCAGTTCCTGCTCAAGTTTCTCCCACTTAGGAATGCCAACCTTGTAGCCACCTTGCCCCATAGTATGGTGATACTTCTTCTTAGCAGCATTCAGCTTATTCGTTTCAGACATTTTCTTAGCTTTTTCTGATTTCTTGTATTCCACAAACTCATCCCAGAATGGTTTTATCTTCTCAAACTGAATATTCTTGAAATCGGGAGTCTTCTTTTTCACGACATAGTCAAGGTGCAATCTTTTCTTCCAGTTGGTGAAACACTGGGCCATCTTCTTCAAAGCCCACTCCCTGACCTTAGCCTCCATGGCTCTCCCATGTTGTAAGGCGTCCTCAACTGGATCCTCCGCATTTGGATCCAGCTCTATCTTCGGTAGTTTGAAATTAACCATGAGCCTCTTCCACAGTAAATCTTTGGCGTGGTTAGGGACAAATAAACATGTTCCCTCTTCATCCGCATTAGCAGGCCTATTCCAATTTCTAATGGTGATCGGGATTAAGTCCCTAACGATTACTCCGCATTGTGCCACAAATTTGGTTGCGACAACTTCGGGAGATGTCGGTCTGCCGTCTTCAGCGACATCTTCGATCCTGAACCTCTCATGGTCTTGCAACTTTTTGGTTGGTCCTCGTCTGCTCTTTTCAGTAGATTCCTTCGATCCGGAGGGCTAAAAGAAGAAAGATCGTCATTACTATTTCTATATAGATAGCAGATGATTAATTAATGAATTGATTTATATTACATGCACCTCGCCGGAGCGGTCGTCTTCTCGATTAGACAAGGCATCGCCTTCTCCCTCGCGGAAGGCAACACCTTCAACCTCAAACAAGTTGTCTACTCCGGTAAAAAGAGGATCACCCTCACCGGAGTTGTTCAGAAACATTGATACGTCTAAATTATCTTCCCCACGGATCACACCTTGGATCAACTCTTCCTTTTCTTCGTCTCTGACGTGTGGGTCCATATTTTCTGCATAGGTGGAAAAGCGAATAAGTCAAAGCGGCTAAAGGAGAAAGTTAAGTACGGTGTTGAGAGATATAAACCCTAATTCAGAGAAACCCTAATATATACATACACAATAATAAAAATGAAGAGAAAGGGAAACCGTGTAGTAGATAGGCACATCGTCGAACCCACATGCACCTAAGTTGCTTGAAAATGTGAATCGGGACTGGGGCTACCCACAGTGACTGACCAGTGTGGCCGAAGACCAATAATACCAAACTAATTAATAAACCTAATAATACCTAACTAATAATAAACCTAATAATCCAAACACCAAAAAGAAAGGGAAACAATCAACACATGGCATCGATGCAATGCTCAAGCAAGTATGATGATATGACAAGTTAATTTGCATTGGAATGTAACCCTAAGAAATGCTCGACGATTTAATCGGGGTTCCGAGGGGTGAAAACCCAAACTCGGAGAAACTCCGGAACACATGAGAGGGGTGGATTTGTTCTTCTAATTAAACTTGTAATTTAAGTTGTTGAACAATGCATGATTATAGCTTAGATAGCTAGGTTTCATTTTTCTGAACATTTGATATATTATTCATATTTTTATGACTTATAGATTAAAACAAGGATAATGATATGACAAGTTAATTTGTATTAAAAAGTAACCCTAAGACATGCTCGGCAATTTAAACGGGGTTCCGAGGGGTGAAAACCCTAACTCGGTGAAACTCCGGAGTATATGAGAGGGGTTGATTTTGTTTTCTAATTAAGGGGTGGCCGAACGGAGGCGAATCGACGCCGGCCGGAGCTCGGGAAGATGGGTTGCAGAGCTTGATTAAGGCCGAGCGGGGACGATTCCTTTGGTGTAGAGACGCAGTCCAGCACGGCGGAGCTCCTCGGCGACGAGCTCGGCTGGCAGCCTGCCGGCGTCGTGGGGGGGGGGGGGGGGAGTTCCTGTGTGTGCGCGTCGATGAATGACATGGGGCAGAAGAAGAAGAAGAAGAGGGTTTGGAATGCCCTGGCAAAGGTACATCGTCAAACTCACATGTATATGAGGGGTATCGATGTTCTTCCAACTAAACAAGGGTTTAAAGTTTCTTGACAATGTATTATGATTGCTTAGACACATGGCTCTCAAATTTCTGAACATTTTGATACATTATACATATTTTTATGATTAAATATGAATTAGTTATTGATTTTACAAAATTATATTAATTTCTGCTATTTTTAAACATTTCTGAAAAGGATTAAGCCATTACTGCATCACCCTGACGTCATCAACCCTATCCCTAACTTTCTACACCGGGGTTGCTCCTACCCACAACCACTGACTAGGGGCCCTAGGCCGATCTGGGTCCACCCCGTGGGCCACGTAGGCGCCACGTCAGACGCGGTGGCGCGGGAGGCGTCAGGCGGTGGTCGCCGGCGACGATCTGGGCCACCCTAGCACGCGCGGAGGGGTGCGCTGGAAAGAGCGTGACAAGGGGAACCACATAGTGGTGGCGTCGCCCCTTTAGGGTCACCCAAGTGAGGCTTGCGACGAGCGGGCGGCGACGGAGCTCACAAACGAACGGCACGCGGTGCTACAAAGATCTAGGAGGCAAACGGAAGGGTGCCCTGAGCACAAGAAGCTCACCACCGGTGCTCGACGTTGGGTTTTGGAATCCAGGCGAGGCCGAAGGTGAGCTAATCGACGACGGCGAGCTTTGTCGGGGTCGGGGACGAAGACGACGAGGTTGGCGACGATTCCGTTTGCCAGAGAGGGAGAGAACGCACGCGAGGGGGAGAAGAGAGGGAGAGAACGCACCGCGACGCACGACGGCGGACAGAGGCGACACTGGGCAGCCTGACGGCGGGGCGGCGACGTCTTCCTATGCGCGCACGTCGGAGTTGCAGAGAATGGAGAAGGGAAGAGGAGGAACAGGCGTCGTGTTAAGGGGGGGAGAATATGTCCCGGTTGGTGGCTCCAACCGGGACTAAAGGGTTATACGTCCCGGTTGGAGCCACCAACTTATTTTTTATTTT